>JAABOM020110006.1:0-65486 GCA_011800125.2 Solanum clarkiae | reverse complement strand
AGAGTAGATTTCCTATATTTGTGTATATATTGTACTTTGTTTCATGAAGTTTAGTCAATTCTATCCTAATTCTGTTATTTATGTAAGATATGTAAGATTGATTCATGATCCCTTTCAATAATGAAGACCCCTAACACTTCTTACTTCTTAATTATGAATTTTAACCTACGTTGAATATGGATCTTGATCTTCTAAATTAGTATTAATTTGATCAAATTGAGATATGGGTTGTGTGTAATTGATGTTTTTAAAGTGATTTAATCCCTATTATGTTGAATTACATTGATATTATGAAGGTTTGAATATCCATGTCCCTTCAAATGATGAACCTGTGGATGGATTATTTCAAATATGCTTTAATTGATAATTTTTTCATAACATTACCATGATTTCACTAAATTGTGATTATTTAACTGTGAATTCCTGGTACACACGCTATTCGTCAATTTCCTGTTACATATGCATGTAGGAACATTGATTTTCATGAATTTTATGATGGGTCTTAAGACCCAATTATGATTATGGCTATGTTTTTAAGACAAGTATGGTTGTAAAATGACATAATGTCTATGATATGGATCTTTGAGAAATTATGGGTGTCTACACCAGTATGTAAAAGTATCAAGGAGCCATTAATATTCATGAAAATATGACACGAAGTATGATTTGGCTTTTTAGCCCAACTATGCATAATTATAAAGTATGTTTGGCTTTTAAGTCTAAGTATGCATGAAAATGATTTGCAAGGCCTATGCCTCTTTTCAAGCACGTACATATATATGTATTCATGTGGGTCGTTGACTTAGCCTCGAATAGGATTGGAGGTGGGGGCTGGACCTAAAGGGTCCTTATATATAGTCTCATTTCTCATAATTGTGTGCCTAGCATAGCTTTATATTTATACCCCTTTATGGGATGATTATGACATGGATCTACCTTTGGCAAATAGGTCACCTCTTTATCCATTGTGGGAAGACAACTGAGTTCCAAGTTATAGCTCACTTGGTGTTATGTCACTTAAGGTCACAACCCCACTGTGTACATAGCATTTTTGCATTCATGCACCATTGATTTTATGGCATATTGATATATTATTCTTTCTTATATGCTTTCTTCTATATTATATGTCCTTGTCATCTAAAATTGAAATGAAGGTTAAATGAGCTCATATGCATTGCATGGCTGCATACTTAGTATATTCAAATGTACTAACACCTATTATTTTGTTAACAAGATCTAACCATGTAGGGCCCGGGGACTATCTTTCTCTACCTCTTGATAGTTAAGTTAGATTGTGAACTTGCTAGTGGTGAGTCCTTTACTCCAAGGACAAGACCCACATTCTATATACCTATTGTGTTATATTCATTTATGTCTTTACTTTGAGGGTAAGCTTGGGATCTATCTGGCCCCTGTTTTATTCTATAAGCTTGAGGCACTGTTGGACATCATGTAAAATCTGTGTACGAGCTTGTTTATTCTATTTGGTTATTGAGACTATGATTATATCTATCTTATGCTGTTAAAGTTATGATGATACGTTCATGATGAGATGTGCAAAAGTGAAAAGTCCTAAGCCCTTCTATCCCCATAGTGTGAGTCATACTTACCCCCTCATCCACACCCTTTAGTTCAAATGTGCTATGTGAATCCATGCAAATCCATATACCTATGACATACTCATAGAATAAGTCATACTTACCCGCTCCTTATAACCATGTGCTTGTTTGGTGACTCTCGGGTTTGCATTTACTATGTCACTCCTAGGACCTATGCCCGGGTCGTGACAGAGATGGTATCAGAGTACTAGATTTATAAATAGTCCTTGGAGTTCAATACGATATGTCAAGTAGAGTCTTATTCCTAGGTGTGACGCATACCACATCAATGGTTAAGAGGCTACAAGGCATTTTAGGAAACGTTTCACATTTTCATGATTAATATTGTTACATAAAATGTGTCTTAAGGTTTCCTATCTCTACCCCTCCCAATAGAATAGGGAGAGTTACTTTGGGACCGTAATTTAATCGGGGCAAGGAAGATGTTGTAGTTGATCATATAGATGAGGTCATAAGAGAATTGGTGAGAGATGTGCACCATTTGGCCCAATTAAGGGTTGGGTTATATGAATCTATGATGGTGGTATACATGTTCAGAGTGGGGCTAGATCTTCTGCGGTTGTTAATGCCAAGGTAAAAGAAGACTTGGACCCATCGTTTGGTGAGTAGAAGAGGTTTGTTATCAAAAAGAGGATAGAGATTTTTTCCAAAGGGATTGAAGGTGTACTTTGATGTCAAGATCAGTTGTGTGTTCTAGTTGTGGATGGCCTTAGGGAGGCTACTATTGATGTCACCCAAGATATGTCACCCAAGATATACCTTTTTGAAGGTTTAAGTGGTCATTGTAAAGATATGCAACCTAACCACGATTAGAGTTAAACCCACAAGGAATATGGTTAGAATTGGAGTAAAGCAAGCAATTCGATGAATTAACCTACTTGTCTCCTGAAATGGGGGTTTTGTAGTTATGAGAAAATAAACCAAAACTTGAATCAAGTTTTGAAACCAGTGATAGAAGTAACTACGATATTGTGTTCCCATGATTCGTTAACTCAGTATTACTAGGTAATCGTAATGTTTTCTAGTGTGTAGCATGCAGAACAATAAGTTAAGTTTACCAAACCCTTTGATCCAGGGGAGAAGTAAATTTCACTACTTGATTTGATCTATCTCTATACCCCACTCGTGGGATTCCACTGGTTATATTATTGTTATTGTTATTTTGACCTATCTCCGCAGTGTGATATTACTAACCCTTACCTATTCTTCCAGTACAACCTCCCCTTCATCCAGTTCGTTAGATTAGACAAGAGAGACCACATCGAATCCTGTTAATTAGTCTCTTTTCCGATTCATTACTACCTTGACCAAGTTAGTAACAACTAGGCAAGTGCTAATGTTGGACACCATTAAAAAATAATAAAAAAATAGAATTAATTAATACAAACATGCACACTTCCCAAGAATTATAGGTTTATTCAATTTTACCTTGTTAGTTCTTCAAGGTTCCCACAATCCTAGTTATAGATTTAGTTGTTCATAATAATTGTAGATGGAAGAATCATGATGTAGAATAACATAACTAAGCACTTACAATGATGAAACTAAGAATATGAAATACCAAATTCTTCACCAGAAATCACAAAATAATGTTTCTGATGTAAAAATCACAAAGTATGGAGTCACAATGGTATTTCTCAGTTCTCTGGTGCGTCTCTCTATCAAAAATAACTAAAAAAGCTATTTATAATAAGTAAAATACAAATCCAAAATAAAATAGGAAAACTAGATTTGGCAAGCTCTACAATCTAGGTTACGGGCCATACAAAGTACCACGGCCCGTATCTGCGCTTCAAACTCTTCATTCATCAAAATTTTACTTCACTTTTATAAGACCTTTCTATGGGTCGTTTCAGACTGACGACCCATATAGGGCTTTGTCTGACAGCTTTCCAAAAACTCCTCCAAATTTGGTCATCAAGGCATGAAACCAATCCATGACTCATACATCTTTCTACAACTCATCTGACTGTTCATGGATGCAACTTCATAAAATAGGCCCTTCACTGGATCTCAACCATGAAACCCATCTACGGCTCATGGAATTATCCACGGCCCACAGAGTGGCTCATATTTCCTTAAAAACTTAGCATCAACAGCACTTTTCCCAAAATCATGCCAAATCTTCTAATACTAAAAAAACATAAAACCACATCAGACATACTAAAATCCCTTTAAGAAAATACAAATTTCCAAGTTTCAAACATCAAAACTGTTTATTTTGACAGCACATCAAAATCCTCAACTTAAAACTGTCTCTTGTTCTCAGGTGATAGACTTAGTCTACATAAGCAGTATAGCAACATGTATACCTCAATCTAATGGCATGCATCATCTCTAAATCAAGGACTTGTACCCACACTATTTACCAGTGCTTATAAAATAGTCATCAAACAAACCAATGCAGATCAATACATATGATAATGCAACTATGATAAGCGAGGTAACTACAAATAAGCAACAATAACTAAAATAACCTAGAATCAACAGGGTTAATACAAGTGCCCTCACAGAAAGAAGTCCCATATCCCACTCATGACAGTATTTTTTAATTAAATACATGGGACTAAACAAAATCACTCACAATCACAATAGATATTCAGACACCATGCTAAACTCCATATAATTTCCCCTATACTCACAACTATGACCTTCGACTACTTGGACTAGGATCACTACAGAATTTTTTTTGGCTTGTAATGTAGGTTCAAGGGGCTTTGGTATGATGTTTTGGAAATATAGTGACTAATGGCCCTCCTTGACACTACGTTATTCTACATTTTTCATTACTAAAATTGTTATTCTTCAACTCATTCTCCATTTTTTTCTATTTCAATCTTTTTTAGGTGCCTTACTCTAGTTTTTAGCTCATTACCTCTTATTTTCACATTCTTTTTCCTTTGCTACATTGTTTAGACATCTATTCATTTTTCTTGCACCAATAGTACATTTTTCCTCACTTTTTCATCTATCACTAGTTTCCACCCCATTTAGTGTAATTTTCCAACACACGCCAGCCGTAACATAGGCTTTTAGGCTGAGTTGAGGTGCACAATATCCAACCTATGAACTAGGGCCACTTTTGGTAGCCACCCTCAACTTGAGCTTTTTGCCTCAATCAATGCATACAATATTCAAGGAAGGATCAAAGCCAAATTCAGGATTTTGCATTTAACAAGGCTAGGTTACTTAAGTGTTTACAAGAAAAAAGGTACATGCAATGCTCAAACCTTGGGATCAAGGGATATATTAAGCATTTTCATTGGTCATTTAGGCCAAGTGGACTAATATGAACAGTCGCCTAAGCTCCTTTAACCAACTAACATACTGTGTAAGTTAAAGTAACAAGGCAAGTTCTGAATTGAAACACACTATAGGAATTAACAAATAAGTTTACACACATTTGGCACTGATTACACTATCAACACAGACTCTCAAATCATGCTTTTCATCAAAATTAAACCTCATTAACCAGAACAAGAACTGTCAATCATTGATTTCACATGGTTTTTTCTAATCAAAACTACCTAAAAAAAATTTTGATGGGTATCATTTTTCAATTAACATATGCTATAGTCTCTAGTACTACATGCTATTAATATTACTTACACATCCTAAACATGTTGGTTCAACAGATAATAAATGTCCTTGGGGAAAGAACTCAGGTAAGAAAATCCCTAGGACTCAAAATTTTGGATAGTTATAGGCCTTAGTTACTAAAACTTCACCGAGGCCTATAACTACCCACAACACCCTCATAAAAAAAGTTTGCATTTTTCTCAATGTACAAAATATAACAATATCAAAGCATAGGGGTCAAAAAGATGTACCTGGGTGCCTAAGTGCCAGTCTCTAACTGTGTTGGAACACTGTCAACCTACATGGTGGTCTCCTCAGTAGTAGCAGCATGTTCAAAGGGTTCGCAGCTCTCATCCCTCTTTTTCACGTGCCTGTCATGCCTTCTCATCCAGCAGGGAGTGAAGTCTCACGACTTAAAGATGCTCCTCCACTATTATCTCCACCACTCGCTTCACAACATCTAGATCGTCAATGTGAGGCCACTTGTCGAGAGAGGGGAGTAGTGTATCCTTAACGCAAAATAGATCAACAACCACCTCATTGGGATCAGAAGAAGGAAGCACAGGTGGTGTTGATGCTACTGCACTCATCTCAGATCTAATTTTATGGATCTCCGTCCGAATGGATAGTAAGTCCACACATTGGGCTGAACTAAGGCTCTGCTCCGCTCTTCTTTCAAACACATCAATGCAGCTATGTACTAGTGCAAGCCTCTCCTGAATAGTAGGCACATAGTACGTCTGCATATGTATCTCAGCCATTGAGATGGCATGGCGAACCCAAGGACTAATCTATTGTAGCAATTGAGCCAACTGGCACTGAGTACATGCCTGTCTCTGTATCAGGGACTGAATAGATATTCTTGTCATAAATACCATGCCAACGAGTGAAGACTAAGTGGCCACAGCCTCTGGTACAGTACTTATAGCAGTAGTGGACCCTCCATCTCTATCAGCCTCAGTTTATTGGGGCCCCTCAGAAGTTTCATGACCTAGACCTTGGGTCTAGGAGTGACTTGGAAAATGCGAACCCAAAAGTCCCTAAACAAGCTCAAAGTATCCATATTTATATCATCAATCAAAAGCGTCTACAAATAGTAATCACATAGTTCTAAGGGATAGGAAAGTAGGACTTATGCTATGGGTATATCTTTAGGAAAGCAATTATCATGGATTCGCATAACTCATAGCACTTAAAGACTAAGTGGTAGGTAAGTATGACTCACTCTATGGGGGCAATTCGGGATATAGGATCTTTCATATCATAACATAAAAACATATCATAATACTCACAATTGATCTATGTAATGATATCCAATAGATAACCCTATCCATAATCATGATCTCCGAACACAACACTTAGCATATAAATGTAAAAAAGTGTACGAGTTGTCCAATCATGCCTCTAATTGTAAGATAGGATGGGGGCCAAGACATATCTTGTGCTCACCCTCAAAGTAAATAACATAAACAAGACTTCATAGGTAGAGGCAGGGCGGCTTGTCCTTGGAAGATAGGGCTCACAACAACAAGTTTCTCACGATCCAATCTCGCCATCGTATGGTGAATAAAGATAATCTCCGATCCCTACATGGCTAGATTATGTAGGCAAAGTGTATGTGTTAGTATATTGGAATGTACTAAGTATGCGGGTATGTAATGTGAATGACATGCCATATCTACATTCATTGTTAGATGACAAAGGCACATAATATAGAAAGAGATATATAGAAAAGAAAGTAATATAACAATATTTCATGAGATTCATGATGCATGAAATGCAATAATTCTCATATATATGACCTCAACCAACATATATGAGCGAGTTATTACTTGGAATCCCAATGTAATCCCCATACCGGTTAGAGAGCTGGTCTACTTGCTAAAGCTAAAACATACTTCTCCTTATAAGGACCAAAGTATTCTCCTATGCTATTGCTGACCCCCATGCAAGAACACATAAGTTTATTTCTGGGATCTCAAATTTTGTTGTGAAAGAGTCATGTATAGACATTATTATTCGGGAGATGGACATTTCTAGACTTATGACTTACATTGACCAGATTGAATGGGAGAAGCTAAAGGAAAGAATGATGAATGATTCTAAGAGGGAACGTTATGATTGTAGGTTCTCTAACTGTAGGAGTGGTGGTGGAAATGGTCTCTTCCAACAGGGCCAAGGTTCAAATACTATGGTTTCAAATAATAGAGTGCCTTCTCTGAAAGCAAAGGATGGAGGAGTCCCAACCGCCATGTTAGTGGGTGATATGGATTTGTCCCATCTCATGACATACGTCGAGCAACTAGAAGGTGAAAAGCTTAGAAAAAGAAGAAGTGGTGAGTCTAAGAGGGCTTGTTTTGAAGGTAGATTCTAAGGTTCCAAGGATCGCTGGTTTCCTCAAGGCCACAAGTTCCAACACCAAGGGTCTTCCAATGCTCCTAATAGGAGATTTGCTAGTAATTTTCCAAAATTCCAAGGTAGTGGTGGTGACGTGCCTAACCCTATGTGCCAAAGGTTTGGTAGGAACCATAATGGCCATGTTTGAGAAACTCTAATGCTGTCTTTTGTTGTGGTGAAGTGGGTCATAAGGTGATTGATTGTCCTCATGCTCAAAACAAAGGTAGAGAAGGTCATCCATAAGGCCAAGGTGAAAATGCGGGTCAAAAGGGAAGAGGAGGCCAACAAGGGGGTGCTCCAAGGCAAAATAGATGCTATACTCTTCAAAAGAGCCAAGGGGTGGATGAGGTGCCCGATGTCGTTACCGGTATGTTAAAGATTTTTTATTTTGATGTGTATGCATTGATAGACCCAAGTGTCAATCTTTCTTTTATTACTCCTTTTGTTGCTAAAAAGCTTCATGTTAGTCCCGAATTGTTGTGTGAACCTTATGATGTGTAACCCCCATTGGTGAGTCCATTGTTGCTAAGAGATTCTATAGAAATTGTCTTGTATTCATATTGAATGAAGTCTTGCCTTGTGATTTTGTTAAGGTAGATATGGTGGAATTTGATGTCATTCTTGGAATGGATTGGTTGCATGCATATTATGTTTCTATTGATTGTAGAACTCGTAGGGTTAAATTCTAATTCCCTAATGATCCCATCCTTGAGTGGGAAAGTCGCGATGTGGTGTTCAAAGGTAGGTTTATTTCTTGCCTTAAGACCCAAAAGTTGATTTTTATGGGTAGTCTCTGTCATTTTGTGAGGGGTTAGGATGTGGAATCTAAAGTCCTACCAATTGAGTTAGTTCCAGTGGTTAATGAGTCTCTTGATGTCTTTCCCGATGAGCTTCTTTGTGTCTCTCCCGAAAGGAAAATATAATTTGGTATAGACCTCCTTCCCAAGACTCAACCCATTTCTATTCCTCCTTACATATGGCCCTCGCTAAAGTTGAATGAGTTGAACGAGCAGTTGAGGGATTTGTTAGAGAAGGGTTTTATAAGTCCTAGTAAGTCACATTGGGGTGCACTAGTGTTATTTGTGAAGAAAAAGGATGGTTCTCTTAGGATGTGCATTGATTAATAGCAGTTTAATAGAGTCACCATAAAGAATAAGTACCCTCTACCAAGGATTAATGACCTTTTTGATTAACTTCTAAGGCTTAATCATTTTTCTAAGATTCATCTTTGGTCTGATATCACCTAGTGAAAGTGAGAGAGTGTGACATCCCCAAGATGGCTTTGCTGACTAGGTACGTGCACTTTGAGTTTGTGGTTATGTCCTTTGACTAATGCACTAGCTATATTTATAGATATCATAAATATCATCTTTAAACCCTACCTTGACTTGTTTGTGGTGTTTTTTATTGATGATATCTTGATCTATTCCCATAATGAGGAGGAGCATGTTAATCACTTGAGAGTGCCGTTGCAAATCTTGATAGAGGAGAGGTTGTATATTAAATATGAATAATGTGAGTTTTGGTTGAAAGAGGTTGCTTTTCTATGACTAAGTTCACACAAAAGAAGGCAAACTTTGTGTGGACCGATGAGTGTGAGAAGAGTTTCCAAACTTTGAAAGATAATCTTGTCTCTGCTCCTATCTTATCACTACCAAAAGGGTTGGAAGGATTTATGGTGTATTGTGATGCCTTAAGAATTGGTTTGGGGTGTGTTTTAATGTAAAATGGTAAGGTGATAGCATATGCCTCTAGACAACTTAAGGTGCATGAGAAAAATCATCCCACCCATGGTACTGAATTGGCGGCCATGGTATTTGCTTTTAAAATTTCGCATCACTACTTGTAAGGGGTTCATGTTGATGTGTTCACCGACCACAAGAGTCTCCAATATATGTTCACCCAAAAAGAGCTTAACTTGAGACAAATAAGGTGGTTAGAGCTCCTTAAAGATTATGATGTGACTGTGCATTATCAACCCGATAAAGCTAATATTATGGACGATGCTCTAAGTAGGGTGTCTATGGGTTGTTTATCTCATGTAGATGATGGTGGCAAAGTGGAGGCTGAGAAGTTCACCGGTTGGCTAGATTGGGGGTTAGGTTGGATGAAGTGAATAATGGTGGTGTAGTGGTTTTTGATAATTCTAAATCTTTCTTGATTAAGGGGGTAAAACAAAATAAGATCTTGACCCTACCTGGTTAGAGTTGAAACTCATGGTGAGAGATGGTAAAGTCGAGGGGTGAGAGATGGTAAAGTTGAGGTTTTCTCCCAAAGGGGACATGGTGCCCTTAGGTGCCAAGGTAGATTGTGTGTGCAAAATGTGGATAACTTGAGCGAATTAATCTTGAAGGAGGCCCATAATTCATCCTATTTCGTTTACCTCAGTTCTCCAAAGATGTATAGAGACTTGAGGGAGGTGTATTGGTGGGGTGGTAAGAAGAGAGACATTGCCAAGTTCATATCCGAATGTCACAATTGCCAACAAGTGAAGGCCAAAATCAAAGGCCGAGTGGCCTAGCCCAAGATATAGAGATTCCTACTTGGAAGTGGCAAGAGATCAACACGGATTTTGTGGTTGGATTTCCTAGGACCAGGAAACATTTTGACTCTATTTGGGTTGTTGTGGATAGAATGGCAAAGTTAGCTCACTTCTTATCAAACAAAACCACTAATAGTGCAAAAGATTATGCCAAGTTGTATATATATGAGTCGGTTAGATTGCATGGGGTGCCCTTGTCTATCATTTCAGATCGTGGTACTCAATTCAGATCTCACTTTTGGAGGTCCTTCCAAAGAGGTCTTCGCACCAAGGTCAAGCTTACCAGGACTTTTTATCCTCAAAAGGATGGTCAAGTTGAGAGGACTATCCAAACTCTTGAGGATATGCTTAGAGCTTGTGTTTTGGAGTTTAAGGGTAGTTAGCATGAACATCTTCCACTCATTGAGTTTGCCTATTTCAATAGCTATCACTTAAGCATTTGTATGGCTCCCTTTGAAACTCTTTATGGTAGACATTGTAGATCCCTGGTTGGGTGGTTTGAAGTGGGGGAATGGCTTTGCTAGGTCTGGATTTGGTCATGGAAGCCTTGGAGAAGGTGAAGTTGATAAGGGAGTGATTAAAAAGAGCCCAAAGTAGACAAAAGTCCTACTCCGATGTGAGGAGAAGAGATCTTGAGTTCAAGGCTGATGATTGGATGTACTTGAAAGTCTCACCTATGAAGGGTGTTGTCTGGTTTGGCAAGAATAGGAAATTAAGCCCAAGGTTTGTTCGTCCTTATAAAGATTTGAGGAGGGTTGGTAAGGTTGCTTATGAGTTGGAGTTGCCTGTGGAGATGGATATGGTTCTTCAAGTCTTCCTTGTGTCCATGTTGAGAAAGTGTGTGGGTGACCCAAGTGCTATAGTGCCCTTGGATATTGTAAAAGATAATGACTTATGAGGAGGTCCCGGTGGAGATTTTGGAGAGACAACGGAAGAGGTTGAGAAACAAAGATGTAGCTTCCATCAAGGTCCTTTGGAAGAACCAACAAGTTGAAAGTGCCACATGGGAAGCCGAGGCAGACATGAGAAAGTGATATCCATATCTCTTCCACTATACTAAAGCCAAAGGTACTAATTTAAATACCCCATATGACTTCAAGTCTTAAATTTTATGTCATTTTGCATGCATTCATGTTCATGGTAACCAGTTTATGGTGATTTTTGACACTCATGATGAGACGTTTTGAAAAACATGATGTTTAAATGCAATTGTTGTATTCATGTCGGGCTGAAATCTTCATTATTACTTCTCTTATGAACATTTCTTTGACATTTGGAGATGAATATTCCCAAGGGAGAGATATTGAAATGCCCCAAATTGTGTTTCGAAAATGCCCATATTCGTAATTTCAATATATCTCAAAATCCATATGTGATATCGAAACTCCAACTTCATATTCTCGATCACGGTCTAAATTGAGTGGGAAACGGGTATAACCCAAATTATAGAGGATCCGTAGCGAAAAATAATTTTTACTAATTTTCGTAAAACATTATATGTCCGTGCCCAGGCCGCGATGTACCTGGGGCGTGGAGCAGTACAAATTCTGCCTTCATGTTGTGTCTGCGTTGCAAAACAGATGCGGACCAGTGTTGTTTTTTCATTAATTTTCCTGTGTTGGCCAAGGGCATTAGGGTCATAGCCCCATGCCCATTTATGCGTAAAAACACTCATACTTAGCCATTTTCAACTCTGTATCACTCAAGACCCTCTTAAAAACCTGTCCAAGACTTAACCAAATATCTCACTCAAATTTCAAGCTTAACCTTGGAACTCAAGGAGTCTCTTCAAGCTCATGTCAAGAAACCCATGTTTGAGGTATGTGGGTTTCATCCATTAGATCCTTTCACTCATGGAGCCCAATCTTCCTTGTCATAAAAATAGCATGTTTCCAAGTTGTATCATCTATATATATCTATTATTATGGATTATGATTATAAATTATGTTGGGGTTTTATAAAATATTGATTTTTTGTATCTATCTATTTCCAAGATTATAAAATGTATTAATTTTGTGTATTGAGACTATACATGCTTTGAGCTATGAAACTATGATCTATTATGAGGTTTGATGATGGATTTCAAGGTACCCTACATGATGGATTTACTATATGTTGGTGGTTTTGTTTGCTTTGGGTTTTCTCATATTATTTCACTCTTGAATTGCATGATTTTGAACAAGCATTATGCACCCACCAAGTGTTTGATAAAATGTCTTGACAAGGATTCTCAAGGTATTGATGATCTACTACATGGTTTATAAGTCAAGTGAATTTATGATAATTAAGGGCTTGCATGTAGCATTAAATTCATGAAAAGTATCTATGATGTTGCAAGTAGATGACACCTTTTTTGGGGGTGTCATGCCCATCACCTTGTTGAGGGGGTGACATGCCTCAATCACCTTGTTGGGGGGGTGACACGCCCAATCATCTTGTTCGGGGGTGACATACCTTAATCACCTTGTTGAGGGGTGATGTACCTCAATCACCTTACAAGGGGGTCACATGCCTTCGATTCCAAGTAGTAGCTCGCTTGGTCTATGTCGGTTGTGGTTTCTTTCCACACATGTGATATGTACTTTGCAAGTTATTTGATTTACAAGCATGTAAGACTTCAAGCATTGATCATGCATGTCATATTGATACTACACTTATTAGCTCGCTTGGTCAATGACTATGCATTTTGTCTATATTGGCTTATGTCTTGTTGCATTGCATCCTACATACTTAGTATATTCAAATGTACTAACGCAAACTCTATGCCTACATGATATTTTTATGAATGGACCGACCACCTCTCTATCATCCTCCACATGGCTAGTTTGGCACATTAGAAGATAAGCTTTGGTGAGTCGTCAAGTCTCAGGACATTACCTATGCTACTTTTGTTATTTGATAGTTCTTTATGTTGAACACTTGTTACTATGAGGGTGAGCCTAAAAGGTGTCTTGGCCCTCGCTCCATTTCATGTTAGAGGTGTTGTTGGATAATTGATGTACTTATGCTATGAGCTTGACTCTTTCATATTTTTATAACTATCAAGACTTCCCTTAGTCCCACTTCCCTTATTTATATTTCTTGTGTTATTTATTTTGTTTCTGCGACCAAGGATGTGTGAATGATCTGCTAAGAGGCTTGTTTGGGGTCCCTTCGAGTTCCTATTCGCGGTGTCATATCTAGGTCCTAGGCTTGAATCGTGATAGGATAATGGTTAGTACTGCACACTATGGAGATGGGGCAAGTCACATAGTGAAATTCGCCTCTCACTTTGACCAAAAGGATTGGTGAACTAAATTACCGTCCTACATGTTATACTCTAGTTGAGAATTAGGATATTCGGGGATATTAAGTCACTGAATCATGGGGAACACAATTCCAAGTTTCTCCCCATTATTGATTGTCTCTTGTTTTAATTAGTTTATTTTAATTTCTTGTTGAACATTGCAAACCCCCCTCAGGAATTGAGTTGATAATTACTTGGATTGCGTATTGGTGAATTTGTTGTGAGTCTCAGTATTCTCTATGGATTTCGACCGTAACCTTGGTTAGGTTTTATATTTGACAATGATCGCTTTATACTCCATAAGCAAGGTGTACCTTGGCTGTTATCAAGCCCCCATTGCAATGTATTAGGGGCATAGTTGGACATCATGAAATCTTTCGTACTTGTATGTTGTACCTATGTTTGGGATTCTATGATATGTTTTGTGTCATGAGGATATTCTTATGACGAGATGTGGAAATAGCGTGATTCATACTGACCCACCCTTTACAAATTAATTGTTATTTGCTACGTGAAACCATGCAAATCCCTATCCCTATGACATCCCCATATCTTGAGCCCAAAGCCCCACTTCACTTAGAATTATATTCTTGTTGCTTAATTATGCACTTCTAAATCAATGATATGTAAATGGATTCTATGAGGCTTGTTTGGGGACTGTCGGGTTTCTATTCACATGTCACTCTTAGGCCTAAGGCTCGGGTCATGAAAAGCTTAGTGTTTGAGCAATAAGATTTTAAAATAGTTCTTGGAGTCCAACATGCCTCATCGAGTAGAGTCCTATTTATGGGTGTGAAGTGGACAATACCTATGTGTAGATGGCTATGATGGTGTTTTAGGAAATGCCTCAATTCTTGACCATTATGTTGGGCTATGAAACATGTCTTAAGGCTTCTTGACTTTGATAATATCCTTGATGCCTTACAAAAGATACCTATAAGAAGAGCTCTTCTACCTAGGCAAACCCCGGTTAATAAGGACCAAGTCCCTCAATATCCTATGTGTAAGCTAGTTAATCATGATGACTTCGATACTGTCATTTCCAAGATAGCTCAATTGGTGACCAACTAGGTTGGACTAGCCATTGCTCCTCTCCATGTTACAATTCTGGTTACTAGAGTAAGAGATTTTACCTTGATAAATCCTCTGGTGTTCTATGGGTCAAAGGTCGACAAGGATGCCTAAAACTTCATTAATGAACTCTTTAAGGTGTTGATTGTTATGGAGGTGACATAGGAAGAGAAAGTTGAACTAGTTGCTTATCAGTTGAAGGATGTGGTTCAAGTATGGCACACCCTATGGTTGATGGAGAGGGTTGATGATAATGGTATTGGTTGGGAAGAGTTTAAGTTTGCCTTTCTAGACCATTTCTTCCCTCTGAGCTTAGGGAGGCCAAAATGAAAAAATTTATCAACGTCAAGTAGGCTGGTACGAGTGTGATAATATGTCCTCAACTTTATGAAGATCTAGGCTCAGGGGCTTTGCTATGATATGTTGGAAAATAGTGACTAATGGCCTTCCTTGAAACTGCATTTTTCCACACTTTTGCCTCACCAACTTTGTTAGTTTCATCTTATTCTCCCTTTTTCCTAATTCAAGCTTTTTCGGGTATGTTCTTCTCATTTTTCAGATTTTGCCTTATTTTAACACTTCATTTTGCTTTATGGCTCAATCTAAGGCATACTTCATTTTTCTTACACCCAGTACATGTTTTTTCTTCTTTTTCTCCTCATTTCCTAGCTTAACTCCTTACTTTTGTGCTTCTCCTTTACCCCAGCCATCCTCAACTTGGAATTTTTGCCTTAGTCAAGGTTCACAATGTTCAAGAAAACACCAGGGCCAATTTGAAGTTTTTTCATCAGACAAGGTTAGGCTTATTAGGTGTTTTAGAAAGAATTGGTATATGTAAGGCTAAAATATTGGAAAAAAGGATGAAACTTCATTTTGTTGGTCATTTTAGGCTAAAGTAGACTAACTAAAGAACAAAGGCTAAGGATCCCTTCCTAATCCATTTAATCTACAATCAAGCTTAGAGTAACAGGGCAAGTTCTAAATTAGCATACAGTACATGAATCTTTCAAAATAAGCTCACACTCACATGGCATTGCACACATTATCAACAAGAAACTCATAACACATGCTTCATATCTCAAATTACCCACACTTACCAGAACAGATATTGCCAAACACCCAAAAATGCATGGTTTCCATCTAATTAACTACTAATAAAAAAATTGGTGTGTACCATTTTTTAACACAAAACACAAAAACATGATATATCCATAAGTTCTAATACTATATGCTACAAATATCGTCTAAACATCCTAAACGTGCCGATTCAGTAGAAGTTAAATATCCACAAGGAAAAAGTACACAGGCAAGAAAACCTTGGGACAAAAATTTAGGGTAGTTATGGATCATAAGCTACTCAGACTTCACTAAGCCCCATGATTGCCACAATGCACAAAAAATCAAGCAAAAATAGAATACAAGGGGTCAATAACATACCTGGGAACCTGAACGCCAGTCTCGTGCTAATTCTGGCCACCCTCTCCCTATGTGGTAGTCTCCTTAGTTGCAGTACTCTGTTCCGATAGGCCAATACCCCTCGCCCTATCATGCTCATGAGTTAGCTTTACCTCCTCCTCGTGTCTCGATGTCATCAAGGCCAGCTTGAGATCCTCTTCCTCATCCTCTGAGAGCTTTCCACGTACATACCTTTTAACTGGCTCATCACCCTCTATGAGGAGTCTCTTCCCATGGGAAGTCTGTGTAGGCTCCTCGGTGGCAAATATATCACATAGTGGTGGCGAAGATATTGTCTTTGGTAGTGTAACTAGCACCATAATGTCATGTCAGCCCAGAGCTTCTCGATCTCTGACTAGACGACAGAAAAATATGAAGGTCGAGCCTCGACTCATATCTTTTGAACCTGCTCCTCAAAGTCATCGATGTGGGCATCCATTACAAAAACACTCTCCTGAGCACTAGAAATAGTGAATGCCCAGCTCTGCTCCTCTGAGTCTGAGATAACCTTCCATACCCGCAGCCTAATCTGCTGAAAGACTTAAGTCAACTTGGACTTAGCATGTGATAATCTTTGCATCGTTGCCTGAATAGAAATGGCAGACACATAGACCATGCCCAGTGTAGTAATCTATGACGTAGTGGCCTCTGGTGCAGTAGCATCTATACTAGGACCAATCTCAATGACTTCCTCAGGCTGCGGGGGTCTCTCCTCTATAGCAGCAGCAACAATGGTAATAGGGGCAGTCATCGAACCCTCAGGTTGTGGCACCGGGGTGAACATTTACGGTGTGGTGCAATTTGTTCTCATCAAACTACCACTGGGTTCTCATTAACATTGATCAGGTTGGGCTCTAAAGTATCCTGGGCCTCAACTAACAGGCCCAACTGGTGCAAAATCTCCACCTAAGACTCTACACAGAGTTTGTAGATAGAAATAGGAAATGGGATGGAAGTGGCCCTCTTCATTGCTGACTCATGTATCTGCTCGGCGATGAATCGGGCCCAATTTATATCATAGCCAGCCAAGATCCTGGCAACCAATATCGCATGCTATAGTGTTAGTGTATTATCCACCAAGGACGGCTGGATACGTGATCTAACTATCACCAACCAGAACTTGGCGGGGAAGCTAAGTGAAGTCTTTCCTATAGGCTCAGTGCGGGTGGTGACCCAAGCAGGCTCCAGACCCGGATCTGCAATATAACCGGCCACCCATCTCAGATGTGAGCTTTTCTATATCGGATCCTTCTTAATTAATGATTTCCTAGCTTGCCCCAACCTGTGATTGAACTCTACTGTAGACCTGGGGGCACGGTACTCGGGACCAGTAATTATACGACAGATCGTCTCCTTAGAAATGTCGACCCACCGACCTCTCACTCGTATCTCTCTCAATATGGGCTGTGTGAGAGGCTTCTTCCCCTTGGGAAGACTATTCTGAATCATGGGTGGATAAGATACATAAAACTCCCTAACAAAAAATGGGGAGTATCATCCAAGTAACTTTATTAGCCACGTCAACCCATATCATATCATCGTGTCCTACAGACCTGGGATACGACTCAGTCCATCGGAAATCACCTGAGGCTCCTCATATATAGAATGGGTAGACTTGGCTCACTCCTTTGGCTGCATTCCCTCTAAGAATATAGTCTCCGTACCCTCGACGCACCACCGTTGGCAAGGGCATCTATGCTGATGAAGAAGAAGGTGTGATAGAATACTCCACATCTCCTCTATCCTTAGAGATGGATTCTTCTACTAATCATGTCATCTGGGCATGCTGCTTCCAGTCTTATCACTACCATCCTCTTTTGACTAGGAAGGAGTATCTACCTAGGCCTGAGTACACCTAACACATAGTGGTACTACTCTGGTCTATGGTACCTTAGCATCAGGGTCAGAAGAGACATCATCGATCTCTAGCGACCCTCTCAGCTAAGGGGTCTGCTCAGTATCTGAAGGCTCATCATCCGTTGCCTCATCCCTGAGCTTTCTCCTAAAGGCTTTAATCTTTGAGCAGTTTCCTTTTAGGGGCATAGTATTTGAAACAATAGACATAAACACACCATTGTTAGCCCTAAGAGTCAAGAAATAAAATGCGAAAATTAATCTTAATCAGTTGTAGAAAGGTACTATGAAAGCCCCTTCACGAGTCATAGTGAGCACTAAGAGTCGTAAAGTCCTCTCGTAGACTACAAGTTCAAAGTAATTTTGGACATTAAAATAGTCTACGAAACCTAGGTAAGAAGCTTACAAGTTGTGTATTGGGGTCATAGAAGGTTCCAGAGAGTAATTTAAAAATCAAGCAATGGTCTATGAGACCTATCTATGAGTCATAATGTGATTTCCCATGAGTGGAAGTTATGACTCGTAGAGTAATATACGAGTTGTAAAAGACTCTTGTGAAGAAAAAATCTCAGATACCTATTTTTTGTAAGTCTATCACATGGATCCTATGAACATATTCAACACTTAATCAACAGCATCAAAGCAAGACACATACACCCACATGATTCCACTCATGCACCCATATCCCTAAATATGATTTCAACATATATTTACCTCATCGAAAAGGATTAAGCATGGAATAACCTAAGTTTCTGACTACCGCATATTCATTCAGAATAGCATATACATAAGTCACCCATCACCAATTCAGAATCACAATTTATGCAATATTATTCAAACACTCATAGCGACTAATCTAATAGGCACAATATACAAGGCCAAAATGTACTCAATTTCCGGATTCAAATATTCAATTCAATCCATGGCAATCCTATTTCACATACACAATTAAAATTTAACAAGAGTTTCATGGTTAAAAAACAAACCCAGTCATGATCCTCAACTCAATCGATGAAGAATAAGGTAAATTAATGATTAAAATTAAACCAAGAACTTACTACAAGTAGACATTGACTTGGAGAAGAGAGAGAAGATGAATGATGAAGAAACACTAGGTGCCAAAAATCTAGCTGCAAAATGGTCAATGATGGCCGGAATTTGATTGGGAAATGGGGGTAAGGGGAGAAAATATGGAATTTTTTAGTCAATTAGGTCAAATAGTGGTCAAAATAATTTTATCCCTCCTTTTATACTTTACTGGGTTGACTATTAAAATTACTAAGGTTGGGTCTACGAAATCGCGATTATGAGTCGTAGATGGATCTATGACTCGTAAGTCCTGGTCTCATAAACCTCTCAACACTTAGCAAAATTCAGAATCTTCCCTAACATCCACGAACCCCATTTAGGACTCGTAGTTTGATCTATGAGTCATAAAATAGGCTCGTGGGTTGGAGTGCACAATTATCTTGCTCACTTGAAATCTCTACAAGATGGGGTTATGAGTCATAAAGTGCAATACGACTCGTACGCCCAGTCGTACAAACTTAACCTAATGCTTTTCTCGGCCAACTTGCTTACTTAATCCTGTATCTGCATACTCTTCATGAAATACACAATTACTCGAAATACAACAAACACAATGTTAGAAATAGTAATCAAAACACAACAAAACAGTTAACTACAAATCCAAAAGCTGAAAAATGAACCATAAATATGCAATAACATCAAAAACCTTGGGTTGCCTCCCAGTAACACCTGAATTATTATCATGTCATGACTTAGACAAACTAGTTATCTGATTTCACTAATTGCCCAAACTTCACTCTTTAGCTCATCTGGATGCTTCATGAATTGGCGGATGTCAAAGACAACTTCTTCATCTTTTAATCTAAACCTGAGTTGACTAGCTTCCATATCCACTAGAACTCATCCATGGCTAGGAATGGTCTTTCCAAGAAGATTGGAACTTCAAAATAAACCTCATAGTCTATTATCACAAAGTTTGTAGGGAATATGAGTTTTTCCACTTTAGCCAACATATCATAGAGTATCCTTACAGGCTTTTTCACTATTCAATCTGCCATTAACAACCGCATGTTAGTACGGGTAGGGGCTCTTATTCCAAGCTTTTTATAGATCGCAAGAGTCATCAAATTGATACTGTCCCCTAAATCATATAATGCCCTTGCAAACTCCACTTCTCCTATAGTGCAAGGTATAGTGAAGACACCTAGGTCTTCACGCTTTTGAACAAAGGGCACAGTAGTGATAGCATTACAATGTTGAAGCTCTTGATAAAGCACCTGACACATAGTGCACTTTTTAGTAATGAAATCCTTCATATACTTTGCTTAACCAAAAAATTTCTCAAAAACTTCAATAAGATGGAGTTTGACGGATAGTTGCTTAAGCATGGAGAGAAAGTGTTTGAACTCGCCTTCTTCCTTCATCTCCTTGAGTCATTGAGAGAAAAGAGGAGGAGACCTTTTAACAGGATTATACTACTGTGGCTTTTTAGCTTTCTCACTCACCTCATCTTTGACACAATAAACTCCTTCAATCACCTCCCAATCTGCAACTATCTTCTCATGAACATCTTCTACCTCAACCAACATAGGAGAATCAATAGTGCTCTTGACACCTGTAGTTGTAACTATCATACATTGCCCTTTATTCTATATATTTTGCACCATGTTACTAGGTAATGTACCTTTCTGACACTGATTCAGCTGAGTTGACACTTGACCAATTTGTTGCTCAAGATGTTTAATAGCCACTGAATGAGACTCTATCTTTTGATTAATACTTGAAATATCAGATTTCATTCCTTTTAGAGTTTCATCTTGTGTCTCGGCCTTTTCCAACAAATGATCAAACATCTCCTTAATTTTTAAATTGCTTGCACCTCACAATTATATGAAGGCATATATGGAATAATTCTGAAGCCATCTCTTCTACCCCAATCTACATCTGGAACCTTGTTTCTAACAAAATAACCACCACGATTGTCTCTAAAAGCTCCATCTCTACCATAGTTCCAAACTTGGTTTCCTTGGCCTTGGCATCGATAGTCCTACCTTGGGTGTATGTCTGGAAACCCCCCGTCTGATTAGTCACAGAACATACATATTTTTTATAATATGAATCCTAGTAAATGGGTGTATATGGAGGTTGATGAGCCACCATAAGGTTGATGAACCACCATATTTACTCTTCCTTGATTTTACTTAATCATCACCTCCATGCTTGTGCAAATTTGAGCATGTTGTTGCATGATCTATTCATTAATTTTCGCTTACCCTAAACCCATACTAATAACACATGAACCCTTCATTGAAGCTCTATCCCACTGGCCTCATGTAGGATTCATCTTGACCATTTGCTCCATATGCTCCACAATCTATGCAAATTGTTTATCTAGAAACATGTCTCCCATAATAGTGTCAGCACAAGCCTGACTATTCTTATCAAAGGAACTGTAGAAGATCTCCACCAAAGCATCATCAACTATCTTGTGGTCAGGGATACTCCCTAAATATTTACTAACTGGTCCCAAGTAGTGCTTATAAAATCACTAGGAAGTTGCTCAAAGTTGTTGATCTAGTCCTTCAACTTGAGCATCTTCGATCAAGAGAAGTACCTCTCCAAAAAGGCCTTCTGCAAATCTGCCCAGCCAGTGAGTAAACTCTATAGGAGCTCAGATAGCCATAATGCAACATTGCCCGTAAGAGACAATGGAAAAGCACGAAGTCCCACAGCATCCATAGATAGACTCTATGTCCCCATCACACTCTTACAAACAACTGCTACATTGTGCAAGTGCCTATTTTGATCCTCTGATGGTAAGCATACAAATAGCCCACGATTCCGCAATGTCTGAAGTAACCCATTAGAGATTGTGAACTTTGTGTCAGTCGATAGTAGTGGCAACAAATAGCACCAATCACATTATGGGTTTCAACTAGTACTGATTCTATTGGTAAGCTAATAACGTTGAACTCCCGAGGTTGTAGAATGTTTTCCATAGGAGGTGGATTCTCATCCCCATTATTTCAGTTCAAAGCTATATTTGCTATGTTGTTGGCATTTTCTTAGGTCATTCTTCTAGTAATTTATTGGTTCTCTGGATCAAGTGGAGTTAAGGGATTGTCTTGAGTCCTAGTTTCGGGCATACACTACTAGTATACCCTACAAAGAAACAAAAACAAAAAGAAAATCAAAATTAACCTAAAGGGAACTAAGGGTTAACAATTAGATTACTTAATGAATCAACTTAAGTCTAGTTGTATTCTCCTACAATGGCGCCAAAATTTTTTATGTCACCCACATAACACCTCCTTTTAGAGGATAAAATAGTCATTGTCAAGATATAAAACCTAACCAAGGTTAGGATCAAACCCAAAGGAACACGTTGGTTCAAAGAAAATTCATCAATAAGCAATTCAAGCAATAAACCAACTCAATTCCCTGAAGGGGGGGAGGTTTGCAATGTTGAACAAGAAAATAAACTAAACTAAACTAACTATCACGAGAGACAATCAATAATAGAGAACAACTAGGGCATTGTGTTCCCCATGATTCCCTATCTTAATATCCCCGGATAAACCAATTCAAATCTAGTGTATAGCATTCAGGACGGTAATTTAAGTTCACCAAAAACTTTCGTCCAGGTGAGAAATGAATTTCACTATATGACTTGACCCATCTCCATAGTGTGTAATACTAATCGTTACCTATAAGTCCCAGTAAACCTCCCCTTGGCCCGGTTTTGTTAATTAGACAAGAACACATCATCGAATCCTATTAGTTAATCTCTTTTCCTTTTTATTACTACATGGATTTGGAAAGTAATACTAGGTGGGTTCTAATGTTGTACACCCTTTGAAACATGTAAAACAAAGAGAATTGATTGATACATGCATATACCCAATCAAGGAATTGCAAAATATCTGTGTCTACTTTGTTAGATCTTCATGGTTCCCACAACCCTATTTGTGGATTTAACTACTCAAGCTATGAATAGATCAATAAATTATGAATTTAGAAAACATAATCAAACACTGACTAGATTTAATTAAGAATCAAGTAAATTCAATATTGACTGAGAATCACAATATGTAAGATCAAATTAATTCACAAGTGTATTCTTCTCCAAGTATAGAGGTCTCCAAGTATTAAACCCTAAAAGTACTTCGTAATGACGTGCTCTACTGTACTATTTTAAAAATACCCGAAAGTACTATTTATGGTAATTACTACTAAGTCCTAAAAAATAGAAAAATTGGTCGGTAGATCCTATGAAAGGTATTTACGACTCATAGTGTCTTTTACAAGTCGTAATTGGGGTCTCGTATTCAGCTTCTAAGATTTTGGACTTCTCTTGTATGAACCATCTTCACAACTCATAATCTAATTTAAGTCTCATAGGCTTCAACAACTTCAACTCATCCCTCACTAGAAATCTTCACGAGGCCTATTTATACGACTCATAGAATGCTCTACGACTCGTATAGACATCTCGTGGAATTAAACTTTAGATCTCATCCTTCATTGGAATTTATGACAAAACTACCTCTACAACTCATAGACTGCTTTATGACTCGTAGAGGGTCTCTAATGTACAACTCATAGACTGTTTTACGACTCGTAGAGGGTCTCTAATGTATTGTCAAATTACAATAAATTTGTTGCCTAAAAATTAGAATTTTGTGCATTCTCAATGTGACTTTTGTGGTTTTATGTGTTTTTGTGTTTGTTTTTACAGGAAAAACAGGTTGGCACAATTTTGGAAAAAATTGTAGGTTTTGCTGTTTTTTAGGACATAGGAGACCTTCCATGAGTCATATCTTAGCTTATGAGTCATAGAGGTGGCCTCATAGAGGATTCTAGTGTTGAAGCAAAACTAATGTTAAGCCACACGAGGCCCAATTATGAGTCGTAGTTTCATCTACGGTTCATAATGCGAAGTTTTGTAGTGATTTCCAGTGTTGATCAGATTTGGACCATGTGAGGCAAATGTGGACTATGAGAGGTTGATATAAGTCATAGATCATACTATGACTCATGAAGGTGTTTCATATCAGTAAAGTCCAAGATGTAGGAGGCTAACTACGAAATCTCGATTACGACTCGTAACCCTAGTTATGAGTCATAACTATGACTCATATAGGCACCGACTAGTTTTTCTTATTAGTTTAGGGACTTATTTATAAATACTATTAATAGAAACTACTAGGTCATTTATAGCAATTTTTGAATCGTACAGAGAGAGAGTAGCTGAGAATAGAGTATAGAGAAAGACATTAGAATATTCTTAGGGTTTTATTTTTGAAGACTATATTTTGGAGAAGAGATTTAGTTGTGGATAAAATTCAACTTTCAATCTTGTGATTCTTATTATATATTAGGTTTTCTTGTTTTAAATGTTCTTGGGTAAGTGATTAACTATGTTTTCTCTATTCATTGTTTCATTATTTCCCAAAGTTATGAGTAGCTAAATCACAACTTGGAGTCTTAGGAACTATGAGAATCTAACTTAGTAAACCCAGATTATTTGCAATCCTTAGAATGGGTATTTGCATGTATTTGTCATTTCTCTTCATTTTCAATGTTTTCTAGTGGTGGCCAATATTAGAACTTGCCTAGTGTTACCTTTCCGATCAAGGTGGTAATGAATAGTAAAAGAGAGTGATTAACAGGATTCGATGATGTGTTCTCGTCTAATCAACCGAACACGACCAAAGGGAGGTTCACTTGGACTATTGGTAATGGTTAGTTAAGCACACTATGGCAATGGTCCAAGTCTCATAGTGAAATTCGACCTTCACCTTTGACCAAAGGGTTAGAAAAACCTAAATTACCGTCCTACATGAGATATTCTGATTTAAAATTGTAAAATCTGGGGAAGTTGAGTTAGTGAATCATGGGGAACAAAATGTCTCGAGTTTCTCTCTATTATTTCTTGTCTTTCAATTTTAGTAGTCTAGTTTAATTTTTTATCGATCATTACAAACTCCCACCCCTCCCACCCATTTCTTAGTGGATTGAGTTAGTTGATGCTTGAGTTGAATATTGTATAATCAAGTTGCAAAAGTCCCATATTGCCTGTGTGATTTAACCCTAACCTTGGTTAAATTTATTAATTTGATGATCGCTTTTACTTTAAAAAGAGGTGTATCTTTTGCGTGATCAAAGAAAAATGGCGTTGTTGATGAGGAATACAACAAGATTGTTGTTTGGATTCACTAGTAGTGTAATTAAAGTGTTAATTTCTTAGTTCTCTTGTATTTTACTTTTGTTTTATTTTTGTTGGTTTAGTTTCTTTGCAGGGTATACTGGGTATTGTATGCCAAATACAAAGAGTCAAGGCATTCCCTTAGGTCCAATTGATTTAGAGATGCAACGAGTTTCAAGGAGAATGTCTCAATCGAATGCTAATATCGCAGTTAATGAAGCTATGAATTGTAATGATGATGTTGAGGATAGGGATGGCAATCCACCACCTTTGGAGAATAGGTCACAACCTAGGGTCCTCAATGAGAATGCTTATGGTTTCAAGTGGATTGCTCCAAATACTTCAGAATCATGGTTTGTTTGCGGGTCCACCTTCCGAGGATCCTCATGCCATCTACATAATGTAGCCTTTGTTTGCAAGAGCTTGATGGGGATGCAAAATCTTTCCATGGATGTTGTTGGGATGCGTGTGTTCCCTCTATCTCTTACTGGTAATACAGCAGTATGGCTATCTAAGCTCCCACAAAGCTCAATCACCAGTTGGGCGGATTTATAGAAGGCCATTTCTCAAAAGTACTTTCCGAGGTCAAAGAAGCTCAAATTAAAAGATCAAATCAACATTTTTAGCAATTGCCGAGTGATTCTCCTAGTACAACGTGGGAGAGATTTATAAAGTGTTTGAGAAATGTCCCAGACTAAAAAATTATTAATGATACCTTAGTAGAGATTTTCTATCATGCCCTCGATGAAATAAGTCAAGCTTGTGCCGATACTATAATGGGGGGATGTTCTTGGATCAATCGTTCACAAGGATCATCGAGAAAATGGAGCAAGTGGTCAAAACTAACCGTGCATAGGGGCAAAGAGAGAGATAGCTTCTACAAGGAGCTCATGTGCAGTGAATGTTAGTTTGGAGAAAGCTAAGAGCAACGAGTAAATCATGAAACAACTTGCTCAACTCCGCACATGTATGAATTTGGTGGTTAAGAGAAATCAAGAAAGAGTGCATGTGGTAGTCCACCAACCTCCTAGAGTACTCATGTATGAAGAGCATTATTCTGATGAGGATGATTATTTTGTTAGTGATCAAGCGGTGGGTTTTCAGAACAATGCCCAAGGGTTCAATTGAGACTATTGGCGTCAAGGATCCAAAAATCAAGATTGGAACTACAATTAAGAAGGTGCTTATAGAGATAAATAACTATGGTGGTTATTTTGAAATGAGTAGGGTGCCAAAAGCCGAGTGGGTAGAAGAGATGGTTTTCAGAATGGTCCATATGTACCACCCCATAATTGTGATGTCAAGGCTAACAATTCAAGGATTAAAGAGATGTTTGACCAATTGATGGAAAAGGCTGAAACACAAGATGAGACTTTAAAGGGAATGAAGTATGATATTTCAAATATAAATCAAATGATAGAGTCTCATTCGGTGGCCATAAAGCAACTTGAGCAATAATTCGTCCAAGTGTCTACTCAATTGAATCAATGCCAAAAGGGTACATTGCCAAGTAATACAGTGCTAAATCCAAAGAATGATTGGCATTGCATGGAAATCACTACTAGGTGAGGTAAGAGTACCATTAACTCTCCTACACCGGTTGAGGCAGAAAATGTGTGTGAGAAGGGAGTTGTGGATGATGAAGATATGGAGAGAAAAGATTGGTAAAGGATGGGGTAGGTGAAGTGGTTGAAGAGCCAAAGAAGTATAAGATTGTCCCAAGGCCTCCTCCCCCTTTCCCTCAAAGACTCAAAAAGAGGGAGGAGGCAAGCAAGCTCAAGCACTTCCTCCCAATACTCAAGCAATTATAGATCAACATTCCTTTGGTTGATGCTCTAGAGAAGATGTCGGGTTATGCAAGGAACATGAAAGACTTGGTTAGAAAGAAACTAATGGAAAGTCAAGAGCTTTCTAAATATATCAGACAATGTAGTGCTATCATTACCAAGTCATTGGCTGAAAACCGTGAAGACCCAGGCTCTTTTACTATATCTTTGTCACGACCCAACATAGGGCCTAGACATGACCGGCGAATGGGGAACCCGAAGGAACCCCAAACAAGCCTCATAGCATATCATTACACATCATTGGTCACGGAAGCAATTAAATGACCTTTGAAGAATGGAAATAAGGGCAAGAGGGACTAAGGGAAAACTTGTAGTAACCTAGAGTCAAAAGATAAGTAAATCAACTCATAGCATAAATACATAGCTTTGTCCAACAACACCTCTGCTACATAGATAATGGTGGGGGCCAAGACATACAACCAGGCTCACCTTCATAGTCATAAGTGTACAGTAAAGTAAAGAGAATCTTAATATATAATGTGAGAGAATAGTCCTTGTCCCCGGAATGGAGGATTCACCAAAGGCTAACTTGGATAATCCGTCTAGCCTCAAGAAGAATCAATAGGAGCTCTGGTCCCTGCGTGGTGATATTATAAAGATAAGAATATGTGTTAGTACGTTTAAATATACTAAGTATGTGGGATGCAATGCAACAAGAGATAAACATCATAATCCACAAGGCATAACGATAGGTAATAGGCATAATATAGCAATATGAAATGTATGATCAATGCATAGGTAAAACATGCTTATGTAATCCAAGCTCACATAGAATATCATATGTGTAGTAGAGTCCAAGCTAGATTTCCAAAGTACGAACCCCTTGGTAGGTTAGTGATGTTGCCACCCCATCCCCTAGGTGGATGAGTACTAACCCTCATCTAGGTTGATGATGATCCCACACCATGACCCTGGTGGATAAGGACTAACCCTCATCTAGGATGATGATGATGCCACCCCATCACCCTGGTGGATGAGTACTAACCCTCATCTAGGTTGATGAGTACTAACACCTATCAAGGTTGGTGACGTTTCCACCCTATCACTAAGATGGATGAATACTAACACTCATATAGGTTGACGAATACTAACCCTTATATAGGTTAGTAATGTTTCCATCCCATCACTTAGGTGGATGAGTACTAACCCTCATCTTGGTTTTCCGGGCGCTAGACGTCCCCGCATTGGGCATGGTCTATGCAACACTTTATATAGGATTCATCATAGACTCTAATCCAATAATTCATATATGAATAATCATATACATAAGCTCATCTCATCATAATAACATTATTTATATCATATCTCATGCTTTGGACCTTTAATTCCTCAAGAAACCCTAACCGGACATTTTATCAAACATCTTGGGGGTATGTAATGGGGGTAAAAGACCATGAAATTTAGAGATGAAATCATAGAAGAAAATCATCAATCCACACCTTCCAACACCCCTAAGATATTCACATCAAAAACCCTCATCAAATCCAATAGTAGATTCATGATTTAGAGCTAAAAACATGCTAAAGCTGTAATAATACTTTCATAAACTAAAATCTCTGTGCAGTAAATTTCTCAATATACAAGTCCCATATGTAAAATCAACTTTAAATCATAAAATATTAGTAAAAAGGAGACTTAGGCACCATGGGTGAAAGGGCCCAATGGTTCAACACCACATACCTTGACTTTGGAGAACCCTTGAAGAAGATTGGAGATGGAGACTTGAAACTTGAGTGCGATCCTTGAAGAAATCCTTAAGAGTGGTCTTGAGTTTGGGACTTGAATTTAGGGTGAAATATGAGAAAGTGTTTGAGTGAATATTAGGGAATGTTTAGGCATATTCTTAAGCCTCATCCTACCTTCCCTCAAAGAAAAAAAGGGAGGAAGAAGGAAAATTCAAGCACTTTCTCTCTATGCCGAAGTAGCTCTCCATCAACATGCCTCTTATTGAGGCATTAGAGAAGATGCCAAGGTATACTAAGTACATAAAGGACTTGGTCACTAAAAAGTGCATTGCGTGTTAGGAGCTTCCCCAGGAGCTTCAACATTGCAGTACTATTTTTACAAGGTCCTTGGTTCAGAAGCGAGAAGATCTAGGTGCTTTCACCACACCCTACACCATCAGAGATATGGAGTTCGCAAGGGCACTATGTGATCTAGCTACCAGCATTAATCTGATACCATTTGAAGTCTACAAGAAGCTTAGATTGGGAGTCCGTACTCCAACTTGCATGTGATTGTTGATGGAAGATCATACGGTGAAGAAGTCTGTGGAGATATTGTATGATATGTTGTTCAGAGTCGAAAAGTCCATATTTCCTGTGGACTTTGTGATCCTAGATTGCGAAGTTGACTTTGACATCCCAATCATCTTTGGAAGACTATTCTTAGCCACTGGGCGATCCCTAGTGGATATGAAAATTGATTGTATAGATTAGATGACCAAGAAGTCGTCTTCAATATTTTTCAGTCTGTGAATTGTCCAAACGATTTGAAGAGTGAAGTATGGGCAATTGGTGAAGTCTGAGTAACTAATTTGTCCAAGTCATGTAGCGATGATAAATCAGGCACTGCTTTGGATGTAACCCATAGAACACAGATGCTTAGGAGCCCAGGTATGCTTTTTGACCCCTTATGTTTTACATTGTTTTGATTTTGTGCATCGGGGATAATGCACATCCTTTTTGATGGGGTGTGGGCAGTTATGGGCCTTAGTGATGTCTGAGTAGCTTAGGTCTACAACTACCTCAATTTTTGATCCTAGGGTTTTCTTACCTGTGTTCTTTTTCCCCGTGAATATTTAGTTTCTATTGAATCGGCACATTTAGGATGTTTAGATAGTATTTGTAACATATAGTACCAATACTTGTGGCATATAGAATGTTTTGTGTTTTATTTGATAAATGAAGCCTACAAAAAATTTGGATTAGTAGTTAGATAGCAACCATGCATGTTTAGGTGTGTGATAATATTTGTTCAGCTAAGTAAGGGTACATTGAGATAAAAATAATGATCTGAGAGTCTTTTGTTGATAATGTATGTAGTTCATATGACTGTGAGCCTAAATTTCTAGATTCAAATCTTTTGTGCTAATTCAGAACTTGCCCTGTTACTTTAAGTTAGATTGGAGATTAATTGGATTAGGAAAGGATCTTAGGCCATTATTTCTAACAGTCCACTTAGCCATAAATTACAAACCAAAATTGTGATATAATCCCTTGTTCATAATGCTTGAGCTTGACATGTACCTACTCTTTGAAAACACCTAATTAACATAGCTTTGTTAGTTGTAAAATCTTAAATTTGGCCCTAGTCTTTCCTTGAACATTGTACGCCTTGGCTGAGGCAAAAAGCCTATGTTGAGGGTAGCTACCAAAAGTGGCCCTAGTTCTGAGGACGGATATTGTGCACCTTAACACAGGCCAAAAGCCTAAGTTGAGGGTGGCTTGTTTAACGGAGAAACCAAAATAAAGGAGTGAGTTAGTGATACAGAGAAAAAGGGAAAAATCATGTACTGGGTACAAGAAAAAAATATGTGAGCGTTGGTTATAGGCTAAAATGTCTAATGAAGTGTAGAAACAAGGGAAAAAGTTGAAAAATGAAAAGAAAGCACCCAAAAAATAACAGAGTTGCTAGGGCAAAAGTGTAGAAAAATGCAGTGTCATGGAGGGCCTTTAGTCACTATTTTCCCATAATACCATACCAAAGCCCCCTGAGCCTACTTACAAGCCTAGAAAGTCCTAAAGTTATCCTAGTGTAGTTAGTCGAAGGTATGCATCATAAGTATAAGGGCAAGCCTATAGTATTAGTTATTATGTATGAATATCTGTTATGAGTGATTTTACATTGTTCAAAGTTAAGCATGAAAAGATCATTGAGTGTCAAATATGGGACTTCTTTCTGTGATTGTGGACAACTGACAATCCCTTACTTATTATAGTAATGTTGTCACATGCACTAGGTTGTATTGGTTTGTTAGATAACTATCTGATCCTATTCTGAAAAGTTGGTGTGGGTGTCTACGTCTAAGATTTAAGTGATGTATGCCATTGAATTGTGATCTGTATGTTACTGTATTATCTATATAGAATGAGTCTGTCATTTAAGGACAAGCAAAGTTTTTAAGTTGAGGGTGTTGATGGGCTGCCAAAATACAAGTTTTTTTATGCTTAAAACTTGGAATTTTGTGTGTTCTTAATGTGATGTTAGTTAGTTTCATGTGTTTTTGTATGTATGTTTGCCGCATTATAGGTTGGCCTTGATTTTCGAGAAAGTTGCACAAGTTGCTGAGTTTTTGCTATTATACGAGACCCTTTATAAGTCGTTAATCATTTTATGGGTTGTAGTATGGTTTGTGGACAATTCCAGCAAGGGGCTATTTTCTAAAATTTATTGTACAAACATGCAGATAAGCCATAGAGAGGTTTACGAGTAGTAGAAGATGGTTCATGCCCTAAGGATCAGAGACTTGGACTTTCAAGAATTTCATCAGACAAAATCCCCTTTATGGGTTGTAAACTACTTTACGAGTCATAGAGGAGTGTCGTTTAGTTGAAATCCAAATTTCCAGCAATTGAGTGCGAGACCCCAATTACGGGTCGTGGAATGCAATACGGCCCGTAAACCTCTTTCATATGGTGTGCTGACCAGTTCTCCCATTTTGTTTAAGACTTGAATTTTAATTATTATAAATAGGTTTTTAGGTTATTTTTCATAAATTTTCACCTAGTACTCAAAAAACTTAATATTTAGAAAGAGAAAATTATAAGATCATATTGGAGAGTCTTTGAGAACACTTGTGTTTGAAATTTACCATGAAGCTTGTGATTTTTATTGAAGTTGGATTTCACTTGTTCTTAATTCTATTGTGTAAGTAATCAATTATGTCTTCTTAATTCCTAATTCCTGAATCTATACATAGCATGAGTGGTTAAATCCACAACTAGAGTTGCGGGAACCATGAAGAACTAACAAAGTAAAATAGGATAATTCATGATTCTTGGAAAATGCATATGCATGTATTAATTAATTCTCCTTATTTTGCATGTTTTCTAGTGGTGGCCAATAGTAGAACCTACATAGTGTCACTAACTGAACCAAGGTAGTAATGAATAGGAAAAGAGATTAATTAATAGGATTTGATTAATGTGTTCTCGTCTAATCAACCAAACTGGGCGAAGAGGAGGTTGTACTGGAACTAATAGGTAAGGAGTAGTAATGTACATTATGGAGATGGGTCAAGTCGCATAGTGAAATTCACCTCTCACCTTTGACCAAAGGGCTCGGTGAACATGACTTACCGTCATGTATGCTATACACTAGAAAAGAATTAGAGTATTCGGTTATACTAAATTGGGGAATCATGGGGAACACAATACCCGAGTTTCTTTCCATGTTGACTTCTCTCTTATGATAGTTTAGTTATATTTCTTATTGATAATTGCAAACCCCCCCCCTTTTGGGGAAGTAAGTTGATTATTTATTCAGATTGCAAGTTATTGAATTCTCTTGAGTCTGAGTACTTAGGTTTTATTACTTGTCAGTGACCACTTTATCCTCTAAAATGGAGGTATAATTTTGGAGACATAAGTGTTCACTCAAAGTTATCCTAACTTGAGGCAATGAAAATGGTTGGAACTTCTTAAGACTATGACATAAATGTTTATATCATGCCAGCAAGGCTAAAATTGTAGTTGATACTCTTTGTAGGCTATCTATGGGTTGTATGGCCCATGTTGATAAGGGAAAGAAAGAGTTGGTAAAAGATGTTCTTCGCTTGGATATATTAGGTGTTAGATTGGCCGACTCTAATGATGGTGGCATTCTTGTTTAGAATTAGTTGAGTCTTCCATGGTTATTGGTGCAAGGCAAACCAAGACATAGACCCATCTTTAGTTGAGTTGAAGAAGTTTATTATCGAAAAGAAAATAGTGGTTTCCTCCCAAGGGGGAGATGATGTACTTTGATATATATATTGATTATATGTTTTAGATGTTGATGTTCTTAGAGAGGTGATCATGAGTGAAGCCCACAAGTAGCATTATTCCATAAACCCACGATCCACCAAGATGTATCGCGATTTGAGGTATGTGTATTGGTTGCATGGTATGAAGAATGACACAGATAAATTTGTATCCGAGCGTCGTAATTTTCAACATGCGAAGCTGGAACACGAAAGGCCTGGCGGTTTGGATCTAGATATAAGATCCCTACTTGGAAGTGGGAAGATGTGATTATGGTCTTTGTAGTTGGTTTTCCCTGTACCTGAATGCAATTTGATTATATTTGGGCCATCATTGATAGGATGACTAAATTGGCTCATTTCCTTTTTGGCAAGACTACTTCAATGCCGAAGATTATTCAAAGTTATATATCCAAGAGTTGGTTAGCTTGCGTAGTGTACCTCTCTATTATCAAATAATGGGACCCAATTTATTTCTCACTTCTGAAAATCATTTCAAAGAGGGATTGGCACAATGGTGAGTTGAGTTTTTCTTTCCATCATCAAATTGATATACAAGCCAAAAACATGGTTAAAACTTTGGAGGACATATTGAGGGCTTGTGGGCTGGAATTCATGGCAAATTGGGATCATCTACCACATAACAACTATGGCAACAATAATAGTTTTCATGCTAGCATTGCTATGACACTCTTTGAAGCTTTCTATGGAAGAGGGTGTAAATCCCTAATGGGATCATTTGATTTGAGTGTAATGGCTTAATAGGCTCGAATTTTGTGTTGGAGGCCATGGAAAAGGTGAAGACCATTAGGGAAAAGTTGAAGACAACTCAAAGTCATCAAAAGTATTATTCAGACATTAGCAAGAGGATCTTGAGTTTCTTGTCTGTGATAGATATATGTGAAGGTTTCTCCAATGAAGGCAGTAATGTGTTTTGGTAGAATGGGCAAGTTAAGTCTCTAGTATGTACACCTTATGATAGTCGATTGCATTGCCAAAGAGGCCTACATGTTAGATTTTCCTTTAGAAGTGTGTTCCATTCACCCAGTTTTCCATGTGTCAATGTTAAGGAAGTTAATTGGTGATTCTAGTTTGATTGTGCCTTTGGAAAGTGTTAATGTTGAAGAAAACTTGACGTATGAAGGGGATCTGGTTGGGATCTTTAATATATAAGTAAAATGTCTTCGCAACAAGGATGTGGCTTTGAAAAAGGTTATGTGGAGGAATCAACATACGGACAGTGTTATATGGGAGGCGGAGCCAAACATGATGAGACAATATCCCTATCTATTAGGGTACTCAAGCCTAAGGTATTGGGTTCTTCCTTTTCTAAATAGTCCTACTTCTTTCATTCTTATGCTTACATGACATGACATGCATACATGTGAACGCAAATAGGTTAAATATGCTTTAACATGATTTTTGATGATTTTATGAATTTTAAGTGATGAATTATGCATTATGTCTTCATGTTGAAATGTTTCATGTTCATGTGAAGCCTTTCAAGCCTAGTTCTAGATCATTCGAGGATAAATATTCATAAGGGGGAGATGGTGTGAGGACCTAGACCCCTGGAGGCCCTAACGATGCTTGAAAATGGGTTTGTGATGAATTTTTGACCAAGGTGGCCTTCCAAGGACACCTCCACGAGCCATGGAGAGGCCCACAAGCCATGGAGAGGCCCACAAGCCATGGAGGCAGCCTTGGGATGACCCTTGGCCTTCTCATGGTATATCTTGGCCTTATAAGAGTTTTAGGCTTGGTGGCCCTCCATGGAGGCTCTCACGGCTTTTGGTCCTCACCACTGGCTCTGAAAGCGCTCGTAGCAGGAGCCCCTGCATTCATGGCCATGATTTCAACTAAGAAGCAACCAAGGTCAATTGTACGGATTGCACAACCTATCACCAACCATAGTGGGCTCCTGTGGAAGGGCCCTATGGAAATTTTTTGAAGTATCAAAGTACCAACTTGAAACTTGGGACTTTTCACATACTTTAACACAGGCTGTGAAGCCTTAGTTGAAAAACCCTTGAAAATTTTTTTCTAATTGTCAAAGGGGACTTTGCATGGACATTTGTACAGTCACTACAACGCTTCACGAGCCATGGAGCCTAAAGTCTAGATGTCCGGAGTTGCTTTCTTATTCCATTTCATTAAGGGACCTACAATATTTTTCTCACTTCTAAGGAATTTAATGACTTTTATGGCTATCCTAAGACCGCTAAATCATTCCTTATGCATTTATCACACTGCATTCTCAATTCAAAAACTTAGACTCAAAAATTCTCACTCCCAAAGCTCCTTTAAAGTCAAGCTATGAAGATTCAAGTTGGGGAATTCAACGAAGCTTCAATTTCAAGTTTGATTTATCTTATTTCTCCTAATATCCTCAGGGTGTCTAGTATTGATTCATGATTCCCTTCCAATCATGAAGACCCAAATATCGATTTATCAAATTTCATAATTTTTGAGTATGATTTGCAAATGGGTCTCTTCAATTATTTTGAATTTCTTGAATTGAGTTGTGGGCTGAACTTAAATATTAATTTCATGATGATTTTACCATGATGATTTACATGGATTTTTGGAGAATTAAAAGGCATGTCCTTGTAATTTATGAACTTATGCATGGGTAATTTTAATTATGTTTTGTTTATTAATTTTGTTACGGGTTTATTAAGATGTTTTAATTATGAATTCCTAATATCCATGCAATTTCTTCATTCCTCATTGCATATGCATGCATGAAAAAGTATTTTTCATGCGACTTATGATGTCAGTTATTACCCAATTATGATTATGACAATGATTTCAAGCAAAAATGGTTATGACATGACATGTTATTAGATGAGGTCTATGATATGGCTTTTAAGAATTTATGGGTGAGGATTCACCAACGCATACATGTATGAATGAGCTACTTAGAATTATGTGTTTGTTGCTTAATTATGCACTTTCGAGCTGATGAGGTGTATATGGATGCTATGAGGCTCGTTTGGGGACTCTTGGGTTCCCATATTCCATATTACTCCTAGACACTAGGCTCAAGTGGTGTAAAATACTTGGAATGAATTGACTATATGCTTCTTTTGCCTCCATCGATTATAGGACTCCCGAAGTAAAGTTCTAGTTTCCAAACAAGCGTATTACTAGGTGGAGGGTAGAAATACTTCATGTGGAAGTTGGTTCATTTCGTATCTTAAAAGCCTAGAAAATAATCTCAAAAGGATGCATATACCATCTAGTAAGAGTCAAAGATGTTACTTCCAAAATTGCTTCAATAGAGTCGGTCTCCATTGTTAAGGAGTTTCCCCATGTCTTTTTGAATGAGTTACCAAGTGTTCTTCTCGTAAGGGAGTTATATTTTGTCATAGACCTCCTACCCAACAGTCAACCTATCTGAATTTCTCTATATAGAATGGTTCTCACGGAGTCAAAAGAACTAGAGACGCAATTCAATGATTTGTTGGAGAAGAGTTTTATTGGACCTAGTAGGGCTCCATAGGGTGCTCCTATCTTGTTTGTAATGTAAGAGGAAAGGTCACCCCATATGTTTATAAACGACTGGCAACTGAACAATGTCACCATTTTCACGCCATTAAAAAAAGGGGGGAGGGGCGACTAGCACTCGATATTATCACTGGCCAAATAAAGCACTGAACATGCAAGCCAACTAAAGTAGGGGTCAAAAGATTGGGCAACATAATGTCTGATAACTAAGCCTGGGCGATTTAGGTCATGACACGGTCAACAATAAGTAATGTAAATAAAGATAGTTAAATCAAATAATGAAGTACTGGCTAGCCGACAAGGCTGCAACAACAAAGGTATGTGCACACTCACTTATCTATACATGATAGTCTTATTGGGGAGAATAAAAGTTGCAAAGTAACCAACCCAAAATAACATGTCTACAAATAGCCTCTAAAAGTATCACTAACACTACCAGGATAGGGACCCGATTATACCCAACTGTACAATAAAACATAAGCATCCTATAAAAGCTCTAGGAAGAAGTAGAACTTAGGAACTCACAGCAAAGCTGGGCTCCTAGTAGAGTGGTTGCTCAAAATCCTTACCTGAACCTGCACGCACGAAACAAAATAGAACATCCCCATGCAACGGGACACTAGTACAAATAAACATGTATCGATATGTAAGGCAGAAAGTAAAATAGTAGATAATTGTAGTTAAAAGGGTAATAGAAATACGACCTACAACCAATACTCAAGTAACCTTCATGGAAAATACTCAACCTTATAGTGACCAGATATGCATTACATGCTTGAGTAATCGCATGTCGTAAATACATATCTATAGATGCAAATGCATTACATAGCAAACCAAATGCTAGTAGTTGTGGTCCTTTCTAGCAACTTTCTCTGCTCAAAAGGGTGGCATTGCTATTAATCTACACTCATTAACAATGAGAAGAGTTTACTATGGTCAGTGTAGTGACGGTACTTGTAAATCACTAGGTAACCATACAACACTCGTCCTAAGTTTGACTTTGCCCTGGCAATACCCAAAGACTCCCATTACTTACTTTCTTTTAAAACAACCAAGCACATTTCCACAGAGGATCCGCTCAAAAGAGTAGCATTGCTGTTATTCTATGCTCATTGACGAGATGGCAACATGTGGCTTTTTAGGTGAGGATAATGTCATACTCAATGTTTGAGACGTGGTATTTTTGGTGAGGATAATGCCATACTCTAAGTTTGACACATAGATTTTTAGGTGAGGATAAAGCCATACTCAAAGTTCGGCACATGGATTTTTTTGTGAGTATAATGCCATGCTCAAAGTTCAACACTTGGTTTCTTTGGTCTTATTCAAGCTTCTCTCTTAGCCTGTTTCTCTGGATATTATAATATAAACTATATCATATATAAGATTTAGAAGAGAAAGGTATCAACATCATATTTGTCAACATGTGACCGTCTGTATAATATACATACATATATATATATATATATATATATATATCATGATAGCTAGAAGTCCATGCATAACATGTCATGTATGATATGAATATTGAGTACACATTCCATTACAAGAATTTAGCCATATTTGGATAAATTTGGAAACTTAACTCAATATTTAGATCGAGGACTCAGCTCTAAAAGAATTCATAAAGGTGCTTGACATAATGCTCATATTTAGATCAACGCCAATTAGTAAAACCAAATATCTTAATTGAATCAATTGCCTTCGTAGTTTAAACATGAGCATTATACTAGAGATTATTGAAAATCAATGTCTTACGTTTTTAGTTCATCAAATATGGTTTTAGCAAAGAAGAAGGACTGATTATGAATACTATATTCTGCTTATAATCTTCCTTTATGTTTAGTGATACACTACCAAGAAGAGCAGCACCTCAAAAATATGGATAGGTAGTCATGAAAATAGATAAATTAGTATATAAATACTGAATGTCAACTTTAAACTAACTAATGCAATGCGAACCTAGTATTATCATGAAAATAATTTCGCTACAATCCCAATGCCTTTTATAGAAGGTATTCTACCAACATAATAGTAAAATACCACATATAACATTTTGGAAATTTCACAAATTTCATGCTAAAAGGAGGGATGGAGCTTATTCTTAATATATATCATTCCAACGGATGTCCAAATGCCCGAAGTTCCTTCATGAAAGTTGTATATTACATCTAAGCTTTACAACCACTATATATATGTTTCTTCCATACACCTGTAAATATTCCACAATAGAGCATTAATATGACGAAATATCAGTTGAACTTCGTAAAAATGATTATAAAAGAGCCCCCAGATTATTACCTGAACAAATCAGCTGTAAAACTAGAAAAACCAGAATGAATGCCCAATTTCGACCTTCCAAAAATAGCTCCAAACCAAGCTAATAGGAGAAAAAAATAATTGCAAAGTGTAAGGCATATATTTTAAGGAATGAAGACAAATTTTAACCATAAAAATGCAAAAACATAGCTAAATTGCTTAGGGACCTTATTGGAGTACTCTCTTCAGTTTCTTAGCTATTTTGGGATAAGAATTCAATATTTTTAGCTTCAAAATAATAGATTATCTTATTTGTAGGTGGGCTTGACCTGATCTGGCATAAGGCCCGATTTCCTGCTCGGGCACTTTCACAACTTTTTATTCCCAATTCGGATTAATGTGTAGTTTTGGCAAAACTAGACTCATATACCTTCTATTTGATAGGTCATGGCCCTTCCAACTCCTCAAACTTTTTGATAATATGATCTAAGAAATGTAATCCAAATTTAAGAAAGACTTCTTAAAGAATCTTATGGTAACTTTGGTCAAACATTATCTCGAAACATTCTTGACTCCAAAACATAACATATGGACTTTCTGTTATTAAAATACCCCTTAAAAATCCATAACTACGAAATTATACACTCTTACTCCTATCCAAAAAGTGAAACATAATTTAAACCTTTTGAAAACTTTATTCCCAAATATGTATTTAGGGGATTCCTTTGAATGAAAACTTTAAATACTTGATATTATCGCTTCTTCGTAGTGGCGAATCGCAACGAAAGCATTAGATAGATCTCTGTAGATCGAGTGGGAGGGGAAAAACCTTCCGAGTCTTTCTTCAGCTCGACCAACTGCTGGCCTGTTGTTGAGCCTGTATTATCATTAAGTTCTATATAAAATCTTATGTGCTTTATGTAACATGCCACACTATGTATATCACACTATAAATATAATCAAAGATGAGAAATACCGATCTCACAGTCTCCCTCCCTTAAGGATATTCGTCCCTAATGTGACAAGACAACCCCTTGGTTGCATTACTATATACCAAAATGTTATTTTGTTGAGGATATACTTGTTTTCCTTCCAAATCATAATTAAAATTCTAAAAAGTCTAACTACTATGAAACACCCCTAGAACGTCCTAAAAATGTGCTTCGGAAATGCCCATAATCGTAATTTTCATATATCTCAAAATCCGTGCGTGATATCGAAAATCTGACTTTATATTCTTGAATTGGGCGGAACGTTTGAGTCAGAAAAAGATATAACCCTGATATTAGAGGAAGCGTAGTGACATTTCATTTTTTCCAACTTAACAATTTTCAGTGTGGATCCATATTCGCCTAAGGCATAGGAGTCTTGGCTTCATGCCCTTTTATGCATAACAATACCTATACTTAGCCATTTTTCAACTCTATATCACTCAAGACACTCTCAAAATCCTCTTTAACACTTAACAAATTATTTCATCCAAATTCAAGTGTCCCAAGCTTAGTTTCATATCTCAAGAACTTCATTCAAGCTTCATGTTCTTATTCAAATATACAATATGGAAATCCACAAATTCAAAGTATGTGGGTTTCAACCGTTGGGTCCTTTCACCCAAAATCAAATCTTCCTTTTTATGGAACTTGCATGTTTTCAAGTTGTATTACTTATAGGTATTACTTATTAGGGATTATGATTATAAATTATATTGAGGTTTTATGAAATGTTTATTGGAAACACATGTATAACTATTTCAAGCTTATACTACGAGATGGTTTGCCTGTTGTGATTGTGCATATTTTGAGCAATGAAACTATAATCCATTACGATATTTGGTGAAGTATTTTAAGGAATCTGACATGAGGATTTTACCATTTGTTGGTGGGTGGATGTACATTAAGTTTTCTCACATTATTTCACTCTTAAATTGCATGATTTCGAACTAGCATTATACACCTGCCAAGTGTTTGATAAAATGTCTTGACAAGGATTCTTAAGCTATTGATGATCTATTGCATGAGTTATGAATAAAGTGACTCAATGATAATGAAGGTATTTTATGTATGTATCAAATACATGAAAAGTATCTATAGTGTTGCAAGTTGACCATACCTTATTAAGGGCATGACATGCCTCAACCCCTTTGATGAGGGGTGCTATGCCCATCTACCATATTGAAGGGTATGTACCTTGACCACTTTGATGAGGGGTGATATGCCCATCTACCAAGTTGAGGTGTATATACCTTGACCATTTTGATGGGGGGTGCTATGCCCATATACCATATTGAGGGGTATATACCTTGACTACCTTGATGAGGGTATTACGTCCATCTACCATGCTGAGAGGGTATATACCTTGACCACTTTGATGGGGGGCTGCTATGGCCATCTACCATGTACAATTGAAGTTTTCTCCCAAGGGGGAGATGGTGCTCTAGGTACCAAGGTAGATTGTGTGTGCCTAGTGTTGATGACTTGAGAAAGAAGATTTTAGATAAGGCTAATAATTCTTCCTATTCCATTCACCCAAGTTCTACAACGATGTATAGAGATTTGAAAGAAGTGTTTTGGTGGGGTGGTATGAAGAGAGACATTGCCAAGTTCATATCCAGATGTCACAATAGCCAACAAGTGAAGGTCGAACATGAAAGGTCGAGTGGCCTAGCCCAAGATATAGAGATTCCTACTTGGAATAAGGAGGAAATTAACATGGATTTTGTGGTTGGGTGGCCTAAGACTAGGATGTATTTTGACTCTATTTGGGTTGGGGTTGATACAATTACAAGGTTGGCTCATTTCCTACCGGTCAAAACTACTTATTAGGCCAAAGATTATGTCAAATTATATATTCATAAATTGGTTAGAATGCATGCATGCCATTGTCTATTATTTTGAATCGTGGTGCTCATTCACTTCTCAATTTTGGAGCTCTTTCCAAAGAGGTCTCAGTATCATGGTTAAGCTTAGCACGACCTTTCACACTCAAACAGATGGCCAAATCGAGAAAACTATCAAAACTCTTGAGGATATGCTTGGGTCTTATGTTTTGGAGTTTAAGGGTATTTAGATGATCATCTTTCACTCATTAAGTTTACTTACAATAATAGTTACCACTGAAGAATTGGTATGGCTCCTTTTGAAGTTCTTTATGCTAGGCATTGTAGATCCCCGGTTGGGTGGTTTGAAGTGGGGGAGATGGCTTTGCTCGATTGGGATTTTGTAATGGAAGCCTTGGAGAAGATAAGGTTGATAATGGAGAGATTAAAAACATCCCAAAGTAGACAAATATCATATTCCAATGTGAGGAGGAGAGATCATGATTTTAGGGTTGGAGATTCCGTCTACATGTATGAAGGTCTCACCCTTGAAGGGTGTGTTTCAATTTGGCAAAAAGGTTAAATTGAGCCTAAGGTTTATCGGTCCTTATAGAGTTTTGAAGAGGATTGGTAAGGTGGCCTATGAGTTCCAGTTGCTCATTGAAATGAATATGGTTCATCCGGTATTCGATGTGTCTATGTTGAGAAAGTGTGTGGGTGACCCAAGTGCTATTGTACCTTTGGATGTTATGGGTGTGGTAGAAGATAATTTCACTTATGAAGAGGTACCAGTAGAAATCTTAGATAGACAAGTGAAGAGGTTGAGAAACAAGGATGTAGCTTCTGTCAAGGTTCATTGGAAAAACCAACAAGTTGAAAGTGCCACATAGGAAGCCGAGGCGGACATGCAAAAGTGTTACCCAAATCTCTTCCACTGTACTCAAGCCTAAGGTACTAACATAAGTCCCCTATATAATTTCAAGTCTTAAGTTTAGGTCCTTATGTCATTTTCATGCATTGATGTCTATGTTGACAAGTTTATAGTGAGTTTTGATACTTATGTTGAGTTTTTTAGAAATGGTATTTAATTACATTATTGCATTCTTGTTGGTCTGAAATCCTCATGATTACTTCTCTTATGTATGCTTTTTTGACATTTAGGGATGAATGTTACCAAGAGGGAGATATTGAAACGCCCCAAAAATGCACTAAAATGTGCTTCAAAAATGTCCATAATTGTAATTTCCGTATATCTCAAAATCCTTGCGTGATATAAAAAATTTGACTTCATTCTTGATCAGGGGGCAAAATTGAGTGAGAAATGGGTATAACCCCAATTTTAGAGGACCCATAGTGAAATTTCATTTTCTCCAACTTTGCAATTTTCAGTGTGCATCCATGTTGGCTCCATGACGTGGACCCATCGTAGAGTGGTGTTATGACTTTCTTATTTAACCTGTATCAGCCTAAGACATTGGGGACTTGTCCCCATGCCCTTTTATGTGCAAAAACACCTATACAAAGCCATTTTCAACTCTATATCACTAAAGACACTCTCAAAACCCTCTCTAACACTTAACGAAATATATCGTCCAAATTCAAGTGTCCCAAACTTAATTCCGGATCTCAAGAACTTCATTCAAGTTTAATGTTCTCATTCAAATCTACATCAACAAAATCAACAAATTCAAGTTATGTGGGTTTCAACCATAAGGTCCTTTCACCCATGGTGCCCGATCTTCCTTTTTATGAAACCTGCATATTTTCAAGTTGTATTACCTATGGATGTTACTTATTAAGGATTATGATTATATATTATGTTGGGTTTTTATGAAATGTTGATTGGAAACATATGTCTACCTATTTCAAGTGTATACAATGAGTGGTTTGTCTATTGTGACTATGGATGTTTTGAACTATGAAACTTTGATCTATTAGGAGATTTGATGAAGGATTTTAAGAAATATTCCATGAATGTTTTAACATGTGTCAGTGGTTGGATTTACATTAAGTTTTCTCACATTGTTTGACTCTTGAATTGCATGAGTTTGAACTAGCATTGTACACCCACCAAGTGTTTGATAAAATGTCTTGACAAGAATTCTTGAGCTATTGATGATCTATTACATGAGTTATGAGTCAAGTAACTCTATGATGATGAAGGGATTGTATATATGTATTAAATGTATGAAAAGTATCTATAGTGTTGCAAGTTGACCGCATGTTATGGGGGTGATATGCCTCAACCACTTTGAAGGGGGTGATATGTCCATCTACCATGATGAGGGGTATATCGCTTGACCAACTTGATGGGGGTGTTATGTCCATCTACCATGTTGAGGGGTAGATACCTGTATCACCTTCCAAGGTGGTAGAATGCCTTGGATTCCAAGTAACAGCTTGCTTAGTTATGGTAATGGTCTCTTCCTATACATGTAATCTATATTCTTAAGCTATATGTTTTACAAGCATGTTATACATAAAGCATTGATCATGTTGTTGGATTGTTATTATACTATCCATTATTTATGATTATGCATTTTGATTATGTTGTCTATGTCTTATTGCATTGCATCTTAGATACATACATATTCAAACGTACTAACTCATACTCTATGCCTTCATGATTTTACCATGTATGAATTGGAGCTCCTCATGATCATCCTCCACGTGGCTAATTTTGGTATCTTGAAGATAAGCTTTTGGTGAGTCCTCAAGTTCGGGGATACTAGCTATGCTACTCTTGCTTATGTTATTTCTCTATGTTGATCTTTCATACTACAAGGGTGAGGCAGGAAAGTGTCTTGACCCCCGCCCATTCTATGTCAGAGGTATTGTTGGAACAATAGATGTATATATGCTTTGAGCTTTGACTCTTTATGCTTTATAAATTTCAAGACTTCCCTTAGTTCCCTTTTCTCTTGTTTACAGTCTCATTGTTGTTTACTTTACTTTCGTTACCAAGGATTTGTAATCGGTATGCTAAGAGGCTTGTTTAGGTCCTTTCGAGTTCCCATTTGCCGTGTCACGTCTAGTCTCTAGGCTTGGGCCATGACAAACTTGGTATCAGAGCGCTAGGTAGTTAATGGTCCTAAAAATCTAACAATCACGTCGATTAAAGTCTTGTTTATGTTTGTGAAGTGCACCACAACTATGAGTAAGAGGCTATGATATGTTTTAAGAAATGTTTTCCTTCTTCATGATCTATGTCATGCTTTAAGAGTAAGGTAAGGCTTTCCTCTAACAAATGTTCTTTGTTATTCAGGATCATGCCTATTTTAAGAGGAAGAAAAGCCCAATCACCCGAGGATCAATCGGCCCCTCCCGTTTCTCAAGCTCCTCAAGATAGGGGAGTGGCCTATGAAGAGTTCGGGGATGCTATTACCATATTGGCCCACTCCATGACTAATCAAACCAACCAAGGGGCCCGAGCCCCTTATGCTCCAACTCTAGCCTCAAGGGTGAGGGAGTTTACTAGAATGAACCAACAAGAGTTCCATGGGTCCAAGGTGGATGAGGATCCATAATAATTCATTGATGAGGTGTATAAGGTATTATCCATAATGGGGGTTAACTCGGAGGAGAAAGCAAAGTTGCAGCCTACTAACTCAAAGGAGTGGCTCAAATATGGTTCCCTCAATGGAAGATGGAGAAGGGAAATGGTGATGTTATCTCTTGGGAAGAGTTCAAAGCAGCATTTCTCAATCGGTTCATCCCTATTGAGCTTAGGAAGGGCAGATGATTGAATTTATGAATCTAAAGCAAGTGTCTATGCATTTGAGGGAGTATGTACTCAAGTTCAACCAACTCTCCAAGTATGCCCCCCAATTGGTTGTCGAGCCAAGGTTTATGATGAACAAATTTGTGTTGGGTATGTCCAACTTGGTGAATGAGGAGTGTTGTACGGCCATGCTCATAGGTGATATGGATTTGTGTCGCCTCATGACTTATGTCAAAGAAATAGAAGGGGAAAAGCTGAGAAAGACAAGGAGTGGTGAGGCCAAGAGGAACCTTTTTAAAGGTAGGTTCTAAAGTCCTAAGGGTGGCCGGTTTCCTCAAGGCCAAGGGTCTTCCAATTCTCTTAAATGAAGGTTTGCTAATGACAACCCATGGGTCAAAGGTGGTGGTAGTGTGGTGCCTAACACTATGTGCCCAAGGTGTGGTAGATTCCATAATGGCACATATTTTAAGAACACTAATGCTTGTTGTAGTTGTGGTGAAGTGGGTCATAATGTGATTGATTGTCCTCGTAATCAAAATAAGGGTCCAAAAGGAAGGGGAGGCCAACATGGGGGTGCTTCAAGGCAAAATAGGTTCTATGCTCTTCAAGGGAGACAAGGGGTAGATGAGGTGCCCGACGTTATCACCGGTATGTTAAAGGTTTTGGATTTTGATGTGTATACTTTTTTGGCCCGGGTGCCACTGTTCCTATTACTACTCCTTTTGTTGCCAAAGAGCTTCATGTTAGCACCGACTTATTGTGTGAATCCTATGAAGTGTCTACCCCTACTGGTGAGTCTACTGTTGCTAAAAGAGTCTGTAGAAATTGTCCCGTATTCATATTTCATAAAATCTTGCCCTGTGATTTTATTGAATTGCATATGGTGGATTTTGATGTCATTCTTGGGATGGATTGGTTGCTTGCACATTATGCTTTTATTGATTATAGAACCTATAGGGTCAAATTGAATTACCAAATGAACCTGTCCTTGAGTGGGACAGTTGTGATGTGGTGGTCAAGGGTAGATTCATTTCTTGCATTAAAGCCCAAAAGTTGATTTCTATAGGGTGTCTCTGTCATCTTGTGAGTGTTAGGGATGTTGAGTCCAAATTCTTTCTTATAGAGTCAATTTCGATAGTTAATGAGTTCCTTGATGTCTTTCCTAATGAGCTTCCCAGTATTCCTCCAAAAAGGGAAATAGATTTTGGTACAGATCTTCTTCCTGATACTCAACCCATTTCTATTCCCCCCTTAACTTATGGCCTCGGCGAAGTTGAAGGTGTTGAAAGAGAAATTGAGGGACTTGTTGGAGAAGGGTTTGATAAGGCCTAGTAAGTCACCTTCGGGTGCACCGGTGTTATTTGTGAAGAAGAGGGATAGTTCTCTTAGAATGTGGATTGATTATCGACAATGTAATAGAGTCACCATGAAGAATAAGTAACCTCTACCAAGGGTTAATGATCTTTTTGAGTTACATCAAGGGGCTAGTCGCTTCTCTAAGATTAATCTTTGGTTTGGGTATCACCAAGTGAAAGTGAGGGAGTGTGACATTCCAAAGACGGCCTTCCGGACTAGGTATGGGCACTTTGAGTTTGTGGTTATGTCCTTTGGGTTGACTAATGCACCATCTATGTTTATGGATATGAATATGGTCTTCAAATCCTACCTTGACTTGTTTGTGGTGGTTTTTATTGATGATATCTTGATCTATTCCCATAGTGAGGAGGATGTGGATCAATTAAGGCATGTGTTACAAATCCTGAGGGAGGAGAGGTTATATGTAAAATATGAGAAATGTGAGTTGAAAGAGGTTGCTTTTCTAGGGCACGTGCTTTTGGGTGATGGCATTAAGGTGGACCCTAAGAAGACGGAGGTGATTAGAAATTGTCCTAGACGTTTGAATCCATCAGATATTAGAAGTTTCTTGGGTTTGGCGAGTTATTATTGAAGGTTTATAAATAGGCTCTCTTCTATTGCTTCTCCTAAGACTAAGTTGACCCAAACGAAGGAGAAAGTTGTGTGGACCGATGAGTGTGAAAAAAATATCAAAACTTTGAATGATAAGCTTGTCTCCACTCCTATCTTGTCTCTACCGGAAGGGTTGGAAGGGTTTTTTTGTATATTGTGATGCCTCAAGAATTAGTTTGGGGTGTGTTTTGACACAAAGTGGTGAAGTGATAGAATATGCCACTAGGTAACTCAAAGTGCATGAGAAGAAATATCCCACCCATGATCTTGAATTGGCGGTCGTCGCATTTTCTTTAAAAATTTGGCATCACTACTTGTATGGGGGCCCTGTGGATGTGTTCACCAATCATAAGAGTCTCTAATATGTGTTCACCCAAAAAGATGTAAACTTGAGACAAAGAAGGTGGTTAGAACTCTTTAGAGATTATGATGTGAGTGTGCATTATAACCCCGACAAAGCTAATGTTGTGGCTGATGCTTTAGGTAGGGCGTCTATGGATAGCCTAGCTTATATTGATGATGGTGGCAAAGAGGTTGCTAGAGAGGTCCATTGGTTGGCTAGATTCAGGGTTAGGTTGGAAGAAGTTGATAATGGTGGTCTAGTGGTTGTTGATGGTACTAGGTCATCACTGATTGAGGAGGTAAAGGAAAAACAAGATCTTGACCTCGCCTTTCTAGAGTTGAAGGCCTTGGTGGGAGAGGGTAGATTGTAAGTCTTCTCCCAAGGGGGAGATGGTGCCCTTAGGTACCAAGGTAGATCTTGTGTGCCTAGTGTTGATGACTTAAGAAAGAATATTTAGATGAAGCTCATAATTCTTCCTATTTCCATTCACCTCGGTTCTATAAAGATGTATAGAGATTTGAGAAAAGTGTCTTAGTGGGGTGATATGAAGAGAGACATTGCCAAGTTCATATCTCGATGTCACAATTGCCAATAAGTGAAGGTCGAACATCAAAGGCCTGGTGGCCTAGCCCAAGACATAGAGATTTCTACTTAGAAGTGGGAGGAAATCAACATGGATTTTTTTGTTGGGTTGTCTAAGAATAGGAAGCATTTTGACTATATTTGGGTTATGGTTGATAGAATGACAAAGTCGGCACAATTCCCAGCAGTCAAAACTACTTATGGTGCCGAAGATTATGTCAAATTGTATATTCATGTATTGGTTAGATTGAATGGGTGCCTTTGTCTATTATTTCGAATTTTGGTACTCAACTCACTTCTCACTTTTGGAGGTCTTTCCAAAGAGGTTTCGGTACCAAGGTTAAGCTTAGCACGAATATGATGAGAAAGTGTGTGGGTTACCCAAGTGCTATTGCACTTTTGGATGTTCTAGGTGTGGTAGAACATAACTTGATTGATGAAGATGTTCCGGTAGAAATCTTGAATGGACAAGTGTAGAGGTTGAGAAAAAAGGATATAGCTTCTGTCAAGGTTCTTTGGAGAAACCAACAAATTTAAAGTGCCACATGGGAAGTCGAAGCGGACGTGCAAAAGCATTATCCATATCTCTTCCACTCTACTCAACCCTAAGGTACTAACAAAAGTCCCTTATATGGCTTCAACTTTGCAATTTCCAGAGTGCATCCGCGTAGAAACATTGAGTGGGTAATGAATATAACTGCGATTATAGAGCACACGTAGTGAAATTTCATTTTCGCCAACTTTGCAATTTCCAGAGTGCATCCACGTTAGCTCCATGACGCGGACTCTAGGCTGAAACAATCCCAAAAAGTGCCCGAAAATATTCCTCGCAATGTTCAGAATTTTAAATTCCATATATCTAAAAATCTATTTGTTATTTCAAAAATATGACTTCATATTCTTTTTCAGGGGGTCAAAATTAGGTGAAAAGGGGTCTAACCCTGATTTAAGAGAAAAAGGTTGGCAATTATGAAATTCCAAAAATGCAATTTCCAGTGGGGTTTCGCGTCGCCTCCGCGACGCAACTTTGTACATTATGGGGATTGTATTTTTTAGTTTGGTCCAAGACTTCTTAGTCTTAGGGCTAAATGTTCCCAAACGTGCTTTTACCTTTACTTAGCCAAATTTCACCCTCATATTACCCAAAACATTTCCCAATACTCACTCATTTTTAGCCATGTTTTCAATCCCAAAATTCAAGTCCCAAACCCTCATCAGAAGTTAAGGTTCTCCTTCAAGGTTCTTCTTGAGGGTTCAAGTCTCCATCTCCAATCTTCACCAAATTCATCTCTAAGCTAAGGTATGTGGGTTTCCTTCATGGGTTCTTTTCACCCATAATACCCAAGCCTCCTTTTGCTCAAATTGTATGATTTAAAGTTGATTTACAAATGTTTATTGCTTATTATGAAATTCACTGCGCACTATTTTAAAGCAATGAGAATTGTGACTGTTTTGCTATATTTTGAGCTATAAATCTTTGATCTATTGTAAAATTTCAGGATGGGTTTTGATGTGTGTTGCTTGAGTGTTTCGTAAGGTGATGATTGATGGTTTTACAATAGATTTTCTTACATGATTTCATCTCTATATTTCATGCTTTTATACTAGCATTACACCCCCTCTAAGTGTTTGATAAAATGTCAACCATGCTTCAACCTCGGATGTTGTTTCTTGAGGAATTGAAGGTCCAAAGCATGAGATACGATATGAACGACTATATGATGATGAAATGAGCTTATGTATATGATATACTCTATATAAAGTGTTGTACTAGACCATACCCGATCCGGGGAGATAAGAGCCCGGGTAATCTTGGTGGGCATTTGTACTCATCAACCATGTAAGGATTTTGTACTTTGCCGCGATTATAAGGTGTGATTATCATCAACCATGTGAGGCGTTTGCACCATACAACCAAAAAGGGGTTTGTTCGTTGAATAGCTAACTTAGTCTCTTCTATACATGATATCCTATATAAGTATAAGTTACTTAAGCATGTTTTACTTAAGCATTGATCATATATGCCATATTTTTATATTATGCCTATTGCTTAATATTATGCATTTTGATTATGATGCCTATCTATTGTTACATTGCATCCTACATACTTAGTATATTCAAACTTACTAACACATACTCTTGCCTACATGATATGACCATGTAGGAATCAGAGTGGCTAGTTCGGTGCTACTCAAGCTAGTTGGTGAGTCTTCCACTTTGGGGACCTTAGTCTATGCTCTCTTGTTATGTATTGAGACATTGTTCTTTATGTTCTATTTGACTATGAGGGTGAGCCCATTAGCTTTATCTTGGCCCCCGCACTTATCTATGTAGTTAAGGTGGTTGTTGGGCATATTTTGTATCTGTGATACATGTTTGACTCTTGTCTCTTGACTATTTTATTTTGCAAGCTTTTCCCTTAGACTTTTTACCCCTATTCTTGGTCTTTAGTGTTTTTATATGCTTCCATGACCAATGATGTATAATGAGAAGTTGAGAGGCTCTTGTGTTGGGGTTCCATCGGGTTCCCCATTCGCCGTGTCATGTTTAGGCCCTAGGTTTAGGCTGTGACAAACTTGGTATCAGAGAACTATGTTGATAGATCCTTAAAGTCCAACACACCGCATCAATTAGAGTCCTATTTATGGTTGTGAAGCGCGCCATAACTATGAGTAGGAGGCTATGAGACATTTCGAGGAAACATTTCCCTTCTTCATGTTCTATGTCATGCTGAGTTGTATTGATTTTGAACACCCCCCCAATGATTGTTCTTTTCTATGCTATATCATGCCGAACACTAGAGGAAGAAGGGCCAAAACTCTCGAGGAGAAACCTACCAATGGTGAGCTCCGGGATGCTCTCACTATGCTGACCCAAGTGGTGGCCAACCAAGTCAACTAAGGGGCCCATTCCCCTCATGCTACTACCCCGGGAGCTAGGGTGAGAGACTTCATGAGGATGAATCCTCTGGTATTTACGGGTCAAAGGTGGATGAAGATCCACAATAGTTCATTAATGTGGTCTACAAAATCTTGAATATCATGGGTGTTGGGCCAAATGAAAAGGTGGAGTTAGCGGTGTACCAACTCAAAGGGGTAGCCCAATATGGTATGATCAATGGAAGGGTGAAAAGGGAATTGTTAATGTGGTGGTGCTTTAGGAGGAGTTTAAATTGTCTTTCCTTAATCGGTTTTTCTCTCTTGAGCTTAGGGAAGAAAAGTGGTAGTGTTTATGAACTTGAAACAACGTGCTATGAGTGTGAGAGAGCATTCCCTTAAGTTTTAACTTTAAATGTATGCTTCATATTTGATGGTCAATCCTAGATCTAAGATGAACAAGTTCGTGATGGGGGTCTCCAACTTGGTAAGTGAAGAATGTCGGTCCAACATACTAATTAGTGACATGTACATGTCTCGATTGATGACCTATGCCGAACAAATGGAGGAGGAGAAATTGAGGAAGAGAAGGGGCATGAGGCCAATAAGGCCCAATTTAAGGGAAAATACCAAAATGGTGCTAAATTTCGTGAAAGCCAAGGGCTTTCTCATGCTACTAAAAGGGTTTTTGCCAATGACTTCCCTAGGCCTCAAGGTGTTTATGGGGTGGCTCCTATTGATGTGTTCCCTAAATGTGGAAAGATCCATGGAGGCCTATGTTTGAAGGGTTCTAATACATGCTATGAATGTGGAGATCTTGGTCACAAGAAGATAGATTGTCCAAGAAACCATGACAAGGGCCGGAGGTCCAAATGAGGTTCTATTGTGTAGAGGTGGTCCTCAAGGTGGTTCCTTAAGGCAAAACCGATTTTATGCACTACATGGAAGGTAAGGGGTTGGTGAGATCCCCAATGTTATTACTGGTACGTTGAGAATCTTTGACTTTTATGTGTATGCTTTAATTGATCCAGGTGCCACCCTTTCCTTTGTTACCCCTTTTGTTGCTAAAAAGTTCTAGGTTATCCCCGAGTTGTTGGATAAGTCATATGAAGTGTCTACTCCTGTCGATGCCTCTATTATTACTAAGAATATTTATAGAAGTTGTCCTATTTGTGTTTTGCATAAGTTGTTGCCTTGTGACCTTGATGAATTAGACATGGTAGATTTTGATGTCATTCTTGGGATGGATTGGTTGCATGCCTACTATGCTTCTATTGATTGTAGAACATGTAGGGTCAAGTTTCGATTTCCTAATGAGCCCATCCTTGAGTGGAAAAGTAAGGATGTGGTGGTCAAGGGTAGATTCATTTCATGCATTAAAGCCCATAAGTTGATTTCTAGGGCGTGGTTGTATCATCTTGTGAGGGTTAAAGATGTGGAGTATGAAGTCCCTTCCATTGAGTCGGTTCTGGTTGTAAATGAGTTTCTTGATGTCTTCCCAAATGACCTTCCTGGTGTCCCTCCCGAAAGGGAGACAGATTTTGGAATAGATCTCCTTCTCGATACTCAACCTATCTCCATTCTCCATTAACATATGGCCCCGGAAGAGTTGAATGAGTTAAAGGAACAATTGAAAGATTTGTTGGAAAAAGGATTTGTTGGGCCTAGCCAATCACCTTGGGGTGTCTCTGTGTTGTTTGTAAAGAAGAAGGATGAGTTACTTAGAATTTGCATTGACTACCGGCAACTCAATAGGGTCACCATCAAGAATAGGTTTCCTATTCCAAGGATTGATGATTTGTTTGACCAATTGCAAGGAACAAGCTTCTTCTTTAACATTGATCTTCAATCCGGGTATCATCAAGTGAGGGTGAGGGAGTATGATATTCTCAAGATGGCCTTCCGTAGATATGGGCCTTATGAGTTTATTGTGATATTGTTTGGGTTGACCAATGCACCGGCCATCTTTATGGACCTAATGAATTGGGTCTTCAAACCATACCTTGATTCCTTTGTTTTGGTCTTCATTGATGATATTTTGATCTATACACATGGTAGGGAGGAGCATATGAGGGAATTTGAGGATTGCGTTGCAAAGATTGAGGGAGGAGAAATTGTAAGCCAAATAAGATAAGTGTGAGTTTTGGTTGAAGGAGGTTGTGTTCTTGGGTCATGTTATGTTGGGAGATTGAATAAAAGTAGATCCTAAGAAAACCGATGTAATTATAAATTTGCCTAGACCATTGACCCCGTTGGATATTAGTAGCTTCATAGGCCTTGCGGGTTATTATAAAAGGTTTTGAATGGGTTCTCCTCTATTCCTTACCCTATGACAAAATTGACACAAAAGAAGGTTAAATTTGTGTGGACTGACGAATATGAGAGAAGCTTCCAAATATTGAAAGATAAGCTTGTGTCCGCTCCTCTATTATAGCTACCAGATGGGCTTGAGAGATTTGTGGTGTATTGTGATGCTTCCCGGGTTGGTTTGGGTTTTGTGTTGATGCACAATGTAAGGTCATAGATTATGCTTCTAGACAACTCAAGGTACATGAAAGTAACTACCCTACCCATGATCTAGATTTAGCCACCGTTGTGTTTGCATTAAAAATTTCATGTCACTACTTGTATGGGGTGCATGTGGATGTGTTCAATGATCATAAGAGCCTCTAATATGTCTTCACTCAAAAGGATCTCAATTTGTAGCAAAGGCGTTGGTTAGAACTTCTTAAAGATTATGACATGAGTGTGCACTATCATTCGGGTAAGGCAAATATGGTGACGGATGCCTTGAGTAGGGTATCTATGGGTAGCTTAGCCTATGTTGATGGTGGTAGGGAGATGGATAGGAAGGTGCATCAATTGGATAGGCTAGGGGTTAGGTTCGAGGAGATTGGTAATGATAGTGTGGTTGTTGTTGATGGGTCTAAGTCTTCATTTGTTGATGAGGTGATAGCAAAACAAGATCTTGACTCCTCCTTGCTTGAATAAGGCCTTGGTGAGAGAGGGCAAAGTATAGGTTTTCTCCCAAGGGGGAGATAGTGCCTTTAGGTACCAAGGTAGGTTGTCTGTTCCTTATATTGATGTTTTGAGGGAGAAAATCCTTGATGAGGCCCACAATTCTTCTTATTCTATCCACCCCAGTTCCACCAATATGTATAGGGACATGAGAGATGTGTATTAGAGGGGAGGCATGAAGAGGGACATTGCCAAATTCATTTCCAGTTGCCATAGTTGTCAACTAGTCAAAGCCGAACATCAAAGGCCGGGTGGCCTAACCCAAGACAGAGAGATTCCTACTTGGAATTGGGATGTGATTAATATGGATTTTGTGATTGGGTTTCCCAATACTAGAAAAGGTTTTGATTCCATTCGAGTGGTGGTTGATAGGATGATAAAATCGGCCCACTTTCTACAGGCTAAGACCACATATGGGGGTTAGGAGTATGCAAGGTTGTACATCCATGAGTTAGTAAGGTTGCATGGGGTTCCATTGTCGATCATATCGGATCATGGTTCCCAATTCACTTCACAATTTTGGAGGTCTTTTCAAAAGGGTCTTGCTAGAAAAGTTCACTTTAGTATGACCTTTCAACCTCAAACTGATGGTCAAGCCGAAAGAACCATTCAAACACTTCAAGATATGCTAAGGGCTTGTGTATTGGAGTTGAGAGGTAGTTCCGATGACCATCTTCCTTTGATTGAGTTTGCCTACAACAATAGCTATCATTCTAGTGTTAGTGTGGCTCCTTTTGAGGCACTTTATGGGAGACATTGTAGATCACCAGTTGGTTGGTTTGAGGTTGGAGAGGTGAATTTATTAGGGCTGAATCTGGTCATGGAAGCTCTTGAGAATGTTAGGATGATTAGGAAAAGGTTGAAGAAGGCCCAAAGTCGTCAAAAATCCTATGTCGCTGTAAGAAGAAGAGATCTTGAATTCAAAGTGGGTGATTGGATTTATTTGAAAGTTTCTCCAATGAAAGGTGTGGTCTGCTTTGGTAAAAAGGGGAAACTAAGTCCAAGATATTTTGGTCCTTATGAGATTATGAGGACGGTTCGCAAGGTAGCTTATGAATTGAAGTTTCCTAGTGAAATGAATTTGGTTCGTCCGGTGTTCCATGTCTCTATATTGAGAAAATGTGTTGGTGATCCTAATACTATTGTGCCTCTTGATGTTGTGGGTGTTTTTGAGGATAACTTGACATTTGAGGAGGTTCTGGTTCAAATTTTCGATAGGAAAGAAAGAGCTTGAAGAATAAAGAGGTGGCATCCGTTAAGGTCCTTTGGAGGAACAATCAAATCGAAAGTGCTACTTGAGAGGCCAAAGCAGACATATAAAAGTGATATCCTTATATTTTCCATTCTACTCAATCCTAAGGTACTAATTCTAAGTCTCCTATGTGATTCAACTCTTAATTTAAGCCCTTATATCATTCATATGCATTTATGTTTAAGTTGACAAGTTTATGATGATTTTACACTTATGTTGAGATTTTTAAAATGGTGTTTTAAATGTAATGTTGCATTCTTGTGGGGGCTGATTTGTATATGATCACTCTCATCTTGTACGTCTCTTTTACTTTCGGGGACGAATGTTTCAAAGGGGGAGAGATTGAAATGATCACAAAAAGTGCTCGAAAACGTGCCTCGAAATGCCCAGAATTTTAAATTCCATATATCTCAAAATTTGTTTGTTATTTCGAAAATCTAACATCATATTCTTGTTAAGGGGGTCAAAATTAGGTGTGAAAGGGTCTAACCTGATTTAAGAGCGAAAGGTTACCAATTATGAAATTCCAAAATTGCAATTTCCAGTGGGGCTTTCAAGTCGCGGAATTTTTGGGACTATTTTTTTTAGTTTGGTCCAAGACTTCTAAGTCTTGGGCCTAAGTGCTCCCAAAAGTATTTTTCCTATACTTTGCAAAATTTCACCCTCATATTACCCAAACATTTGCCAGTAGTTACTCAAACACTTAGCCGTATTTTCACTCCCAAAATTCAAGACCCAAACACTCATTCCAAGGTTCTCCTTCAAGGTTCTTCTTCAAGCTTCAAGTCTCCATCTCCAATCTTCAACAAATTCATCTCTAAGCTAAGGTATATGGGTTTCTTTCATTGGTTCATTTCACCCATGATACCGAAGCCTTATTTTACTCAAATTGCATAATTAAAGTTGATTTACAAATGGATAGAGCTTATAATGAAATTCACTGCAAGCTATGTTATAAGCTATAAGAAATTGTGACTGTTTTGGTATGTTTTAAGCTATAAATCTTTGATCTATTGTAAGACTTGAGGAGGGGTTTTGATGTATGTTGCTTGAGGGTGCTGCAAGGTGTAAATTGATGGTTTTCCAATGGATTTTTTTGCATGATTTCATTCTATGATTCATGATTTTATGCTAGCATTATACACCCTCTAAGTGTTTGATAAAATGTCCAGATGTGGTTTATTGAGGAGTTCAAGGTCCAAAGCATGAAATATGATATGAATGACTCTATGATTATGAAATGAACTTCTGTATATGATATACTCTATTTAAAGTGTTGCATTAGACCATACCCGATCCGGGGGGGTAAAAGCTTGGGTGACCTAAGGGGGGTTTGTACTCACCAACCATGTGAGAGATTTGTACTTCGCCACCGTGGTGATAAGTTGTGATTATCATCAACCATGTGAGGGGTTTGTACGACAAAACCACCAAGGGGTTTGTACCTTGAATAGCTAGCTTGGTCTCTTCTACACATATAATATCATATATAAGTATAAGTTACTTAAGCATGTGTTACTTAAGCATTGATCACACATACCATATTTTTATATTATGCCTATTGCTTAATATTATGCATTTTCATTATGATGCCTATCTATTGTTGCATTACATCCTACATACTTAGTACATTCAAACGTACTAACGCATACTCTTGCTTACATGATATCACCATGTAGGAACCAGAGCCCAAGTTGATCATCCTCCTCCACGTTGCTAGATCGGTGTTACTCGAGCTAGATGGTGAGTCCTCCACTTCAGGGACCTTAGTCTACGCTCTCTTGTTATGTATTGAGACACTTTTGTTTATGTTCTATTTGACTATATGGTTGATGCTGGTAGCTTTGTCTTGGCCTCTGCTCTTATTAGTGTAGTAGAGGTGGTTGTTGGACATGTTATGTATCTATGATATGAGTTTGACTCTTGTCTCTTGATATGATATTATGCAAGCTTTTCGCTTATCAACTTTATGCCTATTTTTGCTCTTTAATGTTTTTATATGCTTCCGCGACCAATGATGTGTAATGACAAGTTAAGAGGCTTGTTAGGGGTTCCTTTGGGTTCCCCATTCGCCGTGTCATGTTTAGGCCCTAGGCTTGAATCATTACAGTGGTGGAGCAGTGTTGTGACTCTCTTATTTTTCCTTTTTGGTCCTAAGGCATTGGGGTCTTGGCCCCATGCCCTTTTATGCGTAAAAACACCTATACTCAGTCATTTTTCAACTATATATCACTCAAGACACTCTCAAAACCCTCTCTAACACTTAACAAAATATTTTATCGAAATTCAAGTGTCCCAAGCTTAATTCAGGATTTCAAGAACGTCATTCAAGCTTCAAGTTCTCATTTAAATCTACATCAATGAAATCCCCAAAGTCAAGGTATGTGGATTTCAACCATTGCGTCCTTTGACCCATGGTACCCGATCTTTATTTTATGAAACTTGCATGTTTGCAACTTCTATTACTTATGGGTATTTCTTATTAAGGATTATGATTGTAAATCATTTTTGAGTTTTATGAAATGTTAATTGGAAACACATGCCTACCTATTTCAAGTTTATACTACGAGATGGTTTGTCTATTATGACTATGCATGTTTTGAGCGATGAAACTATGACCAATTATGAGATTAGATGAAGAATTTTAAAGAATCTTACATGAAGGTTTTACAATGTGTTGGTGGATGGATTTACATTAAGTTTTCTCACTTTTTTTCACTCTTGATTTGCTTGATTTTTAACTAGCATTGTACACCCGCCAAATATTTGATAAAATGTCTTGACAAGGATTCTTGAGCTATTGATGATCTATTGCATGAGTTATGAATCAAGTAACTCTATGAAGATGAAGGGATGTATCTATGTATTGAATGCATGAAAAGTACCTACAGTGTTACAAGTTGACAACACCTTGTTGAGGGGGTGACATGCCTCAACTACTTTGATGGGGGGTGTTATGCCAATCTACCAAGTTAAGGGGTATATACACTGACCACTTTGATGGGGGTGTTGTGCCCATCTACTATGTTGAGGAGTATATACCTTGACCACTTTTATGTGGGGTGGTATGCCCATCTACCATGTTGAGGGGTACCTTGGCCACTTTGGTGGGGGGTTCTATGCCCATCTACCATGTCGAGGGGTACCTTGGCTACTTTGATGGGGGGTGCTATGCCCCTCTACCATGTTGAGGGGTAGACACCTCGATCACCTTCCAAGGGGGTGGCATCCCTTAGATTCCAAGTAATAGCTTGATTGGTCTATGATGATGGTCTCTTCCTACATATATAATCTATATTCTTAAGATATATGTTTTACAAGCATGCTTTACTTCAGGCATGGATCATGCATGACATATTATTATTATACTGTCCATCGCTTATGATTATGCAATTTGATTATATTATCTATGTCTTGTTGCATTGCATCCAACATACTTAGTACATTCGCACATACTAATACATACTCTATGCCTACGTGATGTTACAATGTAGGAACCAAAGCTCCTCACCATCATCCTCCATGTGGCTAGTTTTGCCATCCTGAAAATATGCTTTTGGTGACTCCTCAAGTTCAGGGATACTAACTATGCTACTCTTGCTTATGTTATTTCTCTGTGTTGATCTTTGATACTATGACTGTGAACCCAGAAAGTGTCTTGGCATCCACCCATTCTATGGGAGAGGTGTTGTTAGAATAATTGATGTATCTATACTCTGAGCTATGACTTTTTATCCTTTATAATTCAAGACTTCCCTTAGTTCCCTTTTCCCTTGTTTATAGTGTCGCTATTGATTACTTTGCTTCCGCGACCAAGGACGTGTAATCGATATGCTAAAAGTCTTATTTGGGTCCCTTCGGGTTCCCATTCACCATGCCACGTCTAGGCCCTAGGCTTGGGTCATGACATACTAAGCTTAGTATAGTTATCCTATGACAAACCATGCATATTACACTTCTAAATAATTTAATATTTAAGTTACTGTAAAAAGATAAACTACCAATTTTGTAATGCGACTCACCTGAAGTTGTAAATAGCAGGGAGTGCTTCTTTATCATTTCCTCTTTAGCTTTCCAAGTTATTTGCTCAATATTGTTGTTCCGCCACAACTTTTTCATGGAGGCTGCTTCTTTGTTTTGAAGCTTTCCTATTTGTCGATCTAAAATAGCCACAGGTACATCATCATAAGACAAGTCTTTAGCAATGTGGATATCCTCAATGTAAGAAATATATGAAGGATCTCTAATGCACTTCCACAACATAGACACATGAAACACTGGATGGACTACTCTTAGTTCTGAAGGAAAATCAAGCTCGTATGCCACTTTACCAATTTTTTGAATAATCTTATAGAGTCCCACATACCAAGGACTGAGCTTCCATTTCTTTCCAAATTGCATGATATCCTTCATAGGTGACACTTTCAACAAGACCCAATCTTCTATATCAAACTCTAATTTTTATAGTTGAACATCTGTATAAGACTTCTATTGACTCTAGGCTATTTGTAATCTTTCTCCAATAAGCTTCACTTTTTCCATCACTTGTTGGACTAGATTAGGGCCTAGCAACTTTGCCTCCTAAAACTCAAACTAATCGATCAATGACCTACACCTTTTCCTTTATAATATTTCATAAGGAGCCATTTGATACTAGCTTTGAAGTTGTTATTATAAGCGAACTCGATAAGAGGTAGATGATAATCCCAACTTCCTTTAAAGTCGAACACACAGGCATCTAACATATCCTCAATGATATGAATGGTATGCTTTGCCTATCTAGGAGTTTATTGATGAAAAGAGGTGTTATGATTTACTTTAGTGCCCACACCCTTTTGAAAAGACTTCCAATAATATGTTATAGATTGAGAACCTCGATCAGAGATAATAGATAATGGAACTCCATGAACACGAACAATCTGTTGAATGTAAAGAGTAGCATAATCCTCCACTTAATATGTCATTCTTATTGGCAAGAAATAAACATATTTTGTTTATCTATCAATGATTTCCCAAATATAATTACACTTGCATGGAGTACAAGGAAAATAGTGACAAAGTCCATAGTTATCATATCCCATTTTCAAAATGGAAGCTCAATATACAACTATGCCTTCGGGTCTTTGATGTTCTTCTTTAACTTGCTAGTAGTTGGGATATTGGGCTACCATTTCTGCAATATCATTTTCCATGTCATTCCCCCAATAGATTTATCGAAGATCCTCATACATTTTTGTCGCTCCATGATAGGCTAAATATTTTGAATAATGGACCTTAGAATGAATAGAATGAATATTGGCACAGAGTCCTACAATGTTTGTACACATAAGCGACCTAGATACCTAAGGACTCTATCTCCAGTTAATCCAATAAAGGATGTTGCTATTGTGGCATACTTTCTCTCGATATCATAAGCTTAGGATCCTAGCATTGTTCCCTTTTTACTTCAGTAACAGAGGAAGCTTCTGCGGTATTTTGGACAATTACACCTCCATCCTTCGTATCTATTAATTGCACCTTCAAACTAGGAAATTGATGTAAATGTTTTGTCATTTTAGCCGTATCAGCTTCAATATGGCTTAGACTACTAATGGACTTTTGGCTATGTGCATCAGCAACAACATCTTCTTTGCCAAAATGGTATAAAATGTTAACATCATAGTCCTTTAATAATTCTAGCCATCTACTTTGCCATAGAATTAACTCCTTTTGATTTAATAAAATATTGGAGGCTCTGGTGGTTGATAAACATATTAATATTAACCCTGTATAGATAATACAACCAAATTTTTAAGGTAAATATGACTGCAGCAAGCTCAATATCATGAGTAAGATCGTTTTTATATTTTTTTCAACTGTCTAGAAGCATATGTGGTTACCCTACCATGTTGCATAAGAACCCAACTTCGGCTGATTCTCGAGGCATCATAATATACGACGTAACTTATGGTGCCATCCGGAAAGGCTAAGATAGGTGTGGTGGTAAGAATTTTCTTTAGCTCTTGAAAACTCTATTCACATTCTTTATACACTGAAACATAGCTTCTTTATACATTAATTTTGTTAGTGCTTCCATGATAGAGGACAGTCCCTTAACAAACTTCCTATAATATCCTGTCATGCCCAAAAACTATGGAACTCTGTGAGATTTAAGCGTCTTAACCAGGCCATTACTGCTTCAATCTTCAAGTCATCGACCATGATACATGGCCAAGAACGTTGTCATGGAGAGTCTGTAATATAGTCACAAGTGGTCTGCATGCTATGCTTCTTATCGTGAATATATCAAGATGTCATCAATAAATAAGATCACAAATTTATACAAGAGTGGAGTAAAGACTCAATTCATTAGATATATAAAATCTTCTACTCATTTATAAGTCTGAAAAATATGATAAGAAACTCAAAATGGCCATACATCTTCCTAAATGTTGTCTTTAGAATATCAATATTCTTGACGCGCAGCTGGTGCTAACTTGATCTCAAGTCAATCATTGAAAAGCATTTGGCACCATGCAACTAGTCGAACAACTCAATACTCCATGGTAGAGGATAATTATTCTTGAGGGTGACTTTATTTAGTTCTATATAATTGACACACATCTTTAAAAAGCCATCTTTCATTCAGACAAAGAGCATTGGGGCAGCCCGTGCAGATGTACTTGGCCTAATAAAGTCTTTATCGCACAAGTCCTTTAGTTGTTCCTTCTATTCCCTTAGCTCTGCAGGAGCTATTTAGTAGGGAGGAATAAATATAGGTTGTGTACCGGGAAGCAAATCTATAGAAAAACCTATTTCACTTTTGGGGGGAATCCTTGGAAGCTCATCAAGGAATACCATTGGGAAATCATTCATAATAGGGACTGACTAAAGGGTCACTAGCTCTTTATCAATATCTCTAACATGAAGTAGATAGTATATACAACCTTTAGCAATTAGATTTTGGGCCTTAAGGTATGAAATAAGCTTACTCTTGGGCATGGCAACATTACCTTTCCATTCAAGGATAGGCTCACCTAGAAAATGAAAGTGGACAAGCTTTGCACAATAATCCATACTAACACAACAAGCTGCCAACTAATCTATACCCATAATGACATCATAATCTAGCATAATCAATTTAAGTAAATCAGTAAAGGTTCGATGTTCATTATTTAACACCATACAACCTCAATAGATGTGACTAGCTATAATGGAGTCACCAATCCATATAGATATCAAAATGAATTAAATAATAACTCAGGTCTTACATCAAGCTTACATGCAATAAATAGTGTAATATATGAAAATGTGGAGACAGGATCTACTACTACATAAATAGCATGAGAATGTATCAACAATTTACTTGTGATAACAACTGGTGATGTCTCCGAATCCTGTCATCCTATGAGTGCATAAAAGCAATTTTTGCCACCAGTAGAACCTGAAATATTTGGCCTACCTCTCTTAGCACCATGCCTTGATTACAGTGCAGACCTAGTCATGGAGAACATAATGAGGACGAAGAGGATGCTATGGATCTTGAAGAGCTACTATTCCATTACCTAACCTGGAGAACTAGCTAATGAAATGTCATGCCTGCCTATAATCGTAACGTGCACGCTGACCTTTTCAACATTGTCTAGGATGAAGCTTACTGTATTGTATACATGGAGGAGGAGGCTATCTCATTTGTGCAGAATGCTCCTATCGGTGGCTCTTAGGGTTGCTTGAACGTTGCCCCAATCCTGACTAAATATAACGATCAAACTGTCAGCCCTACATCTGTAGTGGGAAATTGCCCATATACGGGAGTTGATATCAGTGAAATGATGGCTTAAAATCATCCCATAGCTCCTTATAAGACCCCATAGTACAATCCCTCTCATTCCTCTTCCTATCTTTGTGAGTATCCCGAATCCAATGATAAAGATCATTTGTAGTATGACAAAAAGCTTGTATGCTGGAAATATCCAAACAATTCGGTAATGATGCTCTCCTATTGTCCCTAATGAAATGATCCCCCAAACAATCCATAAAATGATGAAATCTCATACTCATGGTACATTCAATATCTTGTGCATACCTAGCCAAAAAAATTAATACTAAGGCTATACTCCCTTATGCTCATATCCCCATGCCTCAGACTGATAAACCAGTCAAGATGGGCCTACCAGACCTTATGTAGTAAGTAATGGTCTAGAAATTCCTCAAAGATGTCCTCCCACTCTATTGGCAGGGCATTAGGCCCTCTAGATCTCTCCTACGCCTCATATCATAAGATGGCAACAACACATAGTTGAAAATAAGGCAACTCCACAGCCTCAGTGATGAAGGCATGCATCTCCCTCAATACTCTATACATATGGTGTATAAAGTCCTAGGGATCATCAATGGGACTGGATCATGTAAATACTAGAGGGGCCAAGTGAAGAAACTCTCATATGTTAGACCTATCTATTTTAATCCTTTCTTGTTTCTGCTCTCACCACTTGTTGTCTCTCATGAATAGAAACCATCCTAGTTAATAGCTGAACTACCTCCCTTTTCCCCTACTCGCCAATCTCTAGTAGGTTTGGGGGTACTGGATCTCCGTTGGCCTCAACAGGCATTGGTGAATCTTGTACTATGGGTACTAGAAGCTCCCTATATGGATCAAGGGGGAATATATCCCCCTAACCTGGAAAGGAACTACATATCTCACGTTATGCCATCCCCTGAAAGTAGAATGCCTATTAAATAAAACAAACCACAAAGTACGATTTATATTTCATATGTTCCTATAGCATTGCTCTATAGCACAATCTTATAAGTTGAAGAACTGTAACCGTCCCTAAAGACTAATGGACTCCTAATTATAAGTGTGTTACACAACATACCCATAAGGAAGAATTTACTAGACATGATATTGTGGACTCCCTTGGACATGACCTATTCTGTGACCATGTTAAGCCCAAAAGGAAGGGGGAGGCATAACTAACACTCAATATCATCACTAGCCGAATAAGCCTCTACACATGCTAGATAACTAAACTAGGGGACAAAATATTAGGTAACATAATATCTGAAAAACTAGGCCTCGACCATTTAAGTCATGACCTAATCAATAATACAACATGTATATTAAGATACGTAAACCAAAATGATAAAGTATTAGCAGGCTGACGAGGCTACAACAATAGAGTTACATGCACAAACATATATATACAAATGACAGGCCTATTGTTGGAGACTCAAAGTTCTAAAGGAACAAACCCAAAATGACATGTCCACAAAAGCCTCTAAGACACTAGTTACCAAACTATACAACAAAAAATAAGCATGTTGTGAAAACTCTAGGAAGTGATGGAGCTTACCAACTCACAGCTGAACTGGCTTCTGGTGGAGGAGTCAATCAAAATCCCTACTTGAATCTGCATGCAAGAAACAAAATGCTATGTCCCTAGGAAATAGGACGTCAATATGAATAAACATATATTGGTTTGTAAGGCAAAAAGTAAAATCATGGATGATTTTAGTAAAAAGGGTAATAGAAATATCATCCATAACAAAAACTTAATTAACCTTCATGGCCAACACTGAACTTCCTAGTGATCAAATATGAATGGTATGCTCGAGTAATCACATGTCATGAATACATATATATAGATGCAAATGCATGGCAGTCCAAACCAAATGCTAGCAATAATGGTCCTTTCTAGTAGCTAACCAACATCATATTTGCCAACCTATGCCCTTTTGTATAATACATATATATTTAATCACTTAGGAAAAATAGGCCCATAATGTTGATTATAGCCTAAACTATGTATAACATGTCATGTATGATATGAATGTTAAACGTACATAGTGGTCCATTGCTTGAATTTAGCCAATCTTTCTCATTTGTACACTTATTATCATAGCATCATAATCATTATCGTAGCATATATACAAGACTCGTGGGATCTTATATGTCTTTTGGATAAGTTTCGGAACTTAAAACAACACTAGAAATGAAGCCTCAAATCTGAAAGAGTTGTTTAAGGTGCTTCAGGTAATACTTATACTTGGTTCCACGCAATTAGTAAAAGAAAATAGATAAAAAGAATCAAGTGCCTTAGTAGTTTGAACTGGAGCATTACACTGGGGACTATTGGAAATCAACGTGCTTAAGTTCTTCAAATATGATTTTATCATTGAGAAGGATTGATTATGAATACTACATTTCCATCGTAATATGCCTTTATTTTGAGTGATGCTCAACCAAAAAGAGTAACAACTCAAACATATGGACAGGTAGTAAAAAAACTGATAAATTGATTTATACATATA
>JAABOM020109995.1:0-24449 GCA_011800125.2 Solanum clarkiae | reverse complement strand
TGCAGATGAGAAATGATAATGATTGTCCTTATGATCCTATTTTGGAAGAGACACATGCTACCTTTCATTACTTGAAGAAGTGAATTAATCACTATATAAGATATTTTTTTCCACGTCACCAAATAATATTCTATCCACAATTATTGAGAGAAAATTTAGAACCACCTTGCTTATTTTGATAAGAAAATCTCAATTATATTACCATAAATCTTGACACCCATTACTACCATTATTTTTCTTTTACTTTAGTTTCAATCTGTATCTTTTTAATTACTTTCTGACATGATTATTTTATCTGCCTCTATTTTACTAATCTTCTAATCAATCTAATTTTATTTTGAAGGAATAGAACATGCAAGCAACCCCTCAGAGTTTGATTGAATAGTTGTCCTTTTTTTTGATATAGATATTGGAGCCTTTGAGTTCGATATTTGTCATTTTTTTAAAATTAATGTTTGTGATACAAATAAATTTGGAGAGACAAAACTTTTATATGCTTTTAGAAGTATTTGAAGTTGTAAATTATTTTATTTTATAGTAATTTTTATGCAATTTTTAAATAATATTGTTACTTTTTTTTAATATATATAGCACAGATGAAATTTGAAGGGCCAGTCAGTTCTGCAGTAAATCTCTCTAATAGGAGGGACTCCAGGTAGACCCTCATGAAATACTTTTGGAAACGCACTCACAATCGGGACTGACTCAAGAGTAGGAGACTCAACATCATCAGACTTAACTCGTACAAGGTGGTAAATGCACCCTTTAGAGATTAGCTTTCAATCTCTAAGGTAAGAAATAAACTTGCCCTTAGGTGCAACAAAATCTCCCCTCGTCACCACTCATGTACCCCTCACCCATTCACTATAGTTCCTTATCTGACTAAGCTTATAACTCTATAAACATCATGAACTCTCACATATAATCATAAGCCTAATTTTTGAGCTACCACATAAAAAACACTCTTTTCCCCTCTTTAAGAGTTATACTTGACCCTCAATAGTATGAATACTATGACACATCAACATACACTTTCTTCTAGTTTGGGGCATGCTCTAACGGATTCTGACACTAACTCTCTCTCTATAAGAAGTTCATATGGGACTCCCCTCATTTCAAACTAATTCTAACATTACAACTCTGGATCATTGGCAATAATGCTTATCTAAACAGCATAAGACGAAACAAGTTCTAATTGAATTGTACACCAGATCAGTTATTTTAAACCCTTCAGTACACACGTCAATTAGTTGTCCTTTGCTGAGGCAATTGCATGCATAAAATGTCTTCTCTAGGTAGATTATTCAATTCAAAAACTTGTAAACCTTCCTACCCTGTAAGAGCTAGAAGATGTATGCCTTATTTTTTTTTTGTAGCCAAGTATAAGGTGCTATTCAGATGAACTAACAAACACGAGCCACCTAATATTTCATAAATAACTTTATCATTCTAATGTTATCTGACCTCATCTCATTTTATTTCTTCTCTTGAAGAGAGAAAATGCCTCCTCTGATTTGATTGCAGACCTATTCAGTGTTAATTTTCCTTTTGGTATGAGGAGCAGATGAATTTATGAACCTAGACATATAATTTTTGCCAACATTTCTATAGCAACAGCCCATATGAACAAGAATTTCCAATAAATGAATATTACAGCTTACAACATTCTCATCTAGATCAATATCTAATAATGAACAGATGAAGTTTTGTTTACTAGTACTACACGGTCAACACACTCCTCAAATTAACAACTAGAAGCTACTTGTGAATCAAAAGCTAATTCTTCCAGCAATATCTTCACTAGTGAACATAGACTCTAGCACTTCAGAAGCTCTAATTCATATGTTATGATGAAATGAAATCAGGCATAAGGAAATTTCTCCAACAAGAATACTAAAAAAATCAATCGGTGAAAGAATGAATCTGAACAGATTTCTTTTTGAGGATAGCTTCTGAAAATTGGGACTTACTGCCATAAAAGCCTTAGAACCTACTCGAACGAGAAGTAACAACAACAACAACAACAACATAACCATGCATGATAAGAGAGAATAAATAAAGGAATGTTTCCTAACAGTCTCCATGGCCTCTAAAAGATAAGTACAGATGTCTTCATACTGATCCTTGAGACTCTACTTAGACTCAGCTTGTATGCATGTGAGACCTACGAACCTAGGGCTCTGATACGAACTTGTCACGATCCAAAAATGGGTGTGATGGCACTCATCTTTTCCAACCAAGACCAGTCATCCTACAACCCAACTATGACATTACAATGCAGAAATATAATCAAAATAGAAGTTCGATTTAATGAAAAACCCCCCAAAACCTGGTTGTCACATGCACAAGCTTCTAATGTATTATAATATATTCAAAAAGAGATGCAAGTCTCAAATGATGTTGTCTCTAGAGCAGAACAAAATCATAAATAGGAGTAGGAAATCAGCTGGGATGGCAACAGCTATCTCGCGTAATCTCCACAGAGAGCCTCAGATAAGTACCAGTAGAGAGTATCATGACAATCCCGGCTCGTAACCTACAAAACTGTTGTAATAGAGAGGTGAGTACCAAACACATGGTACTCAACAAGTGAACTAATAAACACAAGGTTAAGTAGTATAGAATACCGGTACCCCCCACCTACAACCTAACTCATTACCCTCACAATTACACCATTCAAAATCCTATGATCAAGGCCTATGAATTTACCCCACTTTCAAGTCATAGAAAAAATTCTACAATTTATCAAGTTCTCGCTAATTCACAAGTGCCATTAAATGAATACCAAAACTAATCATGTAAAGACATAAACAGGTCGATAATATAATGAATAACCAATCTCGATAGTACTCAATATAATCATAACAAGCCAGAGCATTTTGGGATAAAAATGAATGTCATGGGATGTAATACAATGCAATGCAATATTACGTAGAATGATGCATGTCTGTCCTAGTGATACACACCCGCTGTAACACAGTCCGGGACCCATGGGGACTCCTAGTCCATGCATCTGTCGCGGCGTGCGACCCGACCCATCATTCGTCACGGTGTGTGACCCGGCCCATCGATTCACGGTAACTGTCACGGCGTGTGACCCGACCCATCGATTTTTAGTAACTGTCACGGCGTGTGACCTGACCCATTGATTCATAGTAACTGTCACGGTGTGTCACCCGACCCATCGGCTTTATATTTCTTTTCTTGGATCATCAAGCAAGCACATAGTAAATGCACAATAATTATATTTATGGAAATAAAATATGCAAGATGCCCATACAAGTTCATATGTCTCAAAATCAAGAATTGGTTGCTCAATGTCATACATGTTGCAGTATTCTCAATCTCAATACCATCACACCTTAACAACATTCTCATCTAAAAGCAAGTATCACCTCGGTATCAATAACAAATAATCACTATTTAACATATAATAACCCTCCCTAACTGCTCCATAAGTCAATTATCAACATAGGATAATCACTCAATTCAAGATATTTCAATCAAACCCTACATAAATCGTTCTTACTACCTCACACAAGAAGTACAAGATTATATAAACTTAACAAAGGTTAAGAAATTCACTTGCCTTAACCAAAGACAATCAATCAAGCACTTGAGCCTTCCATTTCTGAATAGAATCTGTAGCACCACAATCTAGTTAAATAGATTACCACAATAAGATTTCAAAACTAATAATACTCATATTGCTATATGTCTAGTTTAAGCCCAAAGATTCACCTAATTCCATAATCGAAATAAAAAAATTCCTAAGTATCAAGCCTAGGGTGGAGTCTTAAAATCTAGTGGTATTTATGCAATATGATACATATAATATTTAATCACCTATACCGAATTATGTGTTAGTTTTTACTGTCAAACCATCCAGTAAATGATCACTGATAGACAAGATTTATCGTTTTATTTTTTCTGGCCATGTGTTAAGCATCCATTCTCATTTTTTTTCCAGTAAACAAAATCATTATAATAGAGTAGTTTCCTCAAAATAAAAACAAGCTTAGGATTAGAGAAGTAGATTTTTCCTCTTTCTAGTTTCTACCTTAAAATAGAAGTTAAATAAAAGTGCATATTGTCTTACTTTGCTCTTTAAAAGACGCTGCAAGCTTCTTCTTTTCGTCTTTGTGCGCCTCTTTTTTTTTCTCGTTTCCCTTTGCTGCATAGCAGCTCCTCTTTTCTTTATTTACTTTGGGCATTAATCCCTAATACTAATTTTACTATATATACCAAGTTGTATAGGATATTTAATAAATTATTAATTTAGTCCCCTAATTAAACTAGCTAACTAAATTTACCCATAAATTAAATAGTCATAGTTAGTGAATAGTCTGAAATAACCATTTAAAATATTTCAAGATAAATCTTGTAGGAAGTCTAGAGCACTAGTTCTCAAAATGACCTTGCGGGTCATTACAGTATGATGGTGTAGAACCAGGGTCAATTAATGCATATACAATATGTGAAAAGATGGATAATGTACCTGTGACCACATCAGGTGAAGCTTCTAAATTCTGCTGACTCCCTAGAGCGTACATGCGATTCTGGATACTTCTAGAGCTAGCTGCCCCTCTACTACCTCTACCACGGCCCATAGGTGCCTGTTGACCGCTACCTGATGGAGGAAATGATGATGATAATGCAACACTGATCCAGAAGGTTATACTATATCACTCATATGCTTCCTCGGGAAATCTCTTATCATATGCCCTGGCGCTCCGCACTAATAACAAGCGTTTGTCCTAACACGACACATACCCGGATGACTTCTTCTACACCATTTACAAGGTTGCCTAGGAGTCATTGGCTGGCCTGCCGAATATCCTATTGTTCGTATACCTTGTCCCCCAGCTCGTTGACCAAACTGAGTACTTCTAGACCCTTGAAGTTGCGGTGAAGCACTAGCTGCAGAGTAGGATGATGATGACCAACGTGGTCTATTAGAAAACTGAGGCCTAAGATCACCTTGGGGTGGTGTAAACTGCCCTACAGATCTGGCCCTCTTAGATTGCGCCCTTTCTACCCCTTGTGTCCTTCTCCTTTGCCTCTGATCCTCCAATTTCTGTGCAAAAGCCTGCATCTTCGCTATGTCCATATCTTTGTTCAAGGAGGCAATGGTACAGTCTCTGACCAGATACATATCCAATCTATCCACATACCTATGAACTCTATCTTCCATAGTAGCAACAACATTAGGAGCATACCTTGACAAGGAATTAAATTCAAGGCTATACTCCCTCACACTCATATTCCCTTAGTAAAGATTCAGGAACTGATCTGCACGGCCTCTCGAATCTCTAATGGCAAATAATGGTCAAGAAATGCCTCTTTAAATTCTTTCCAGGTAGTTGGAGGTGCATCTATGCCCTTAGATTTTTTCCAAGCTTCATACCACAATATAGCTATACCCTTCAACCTATATGTCGCTAACTCGACAACTTCTATACCACTCACGTGCGTGATATCTGAAGTGCACTGAATCTGATCAATAAAGTCTTGGGGATCTTCATTAGGATCTGACCCAGTGAAGGATGGAGGGTCCAAATTAAGAAAATCATGTATCCTTGTGCCAGCTGCCCTATTTGTGCCACCTTCACCCATAACTGGACCTTCCTGCCTTTGACCTTGACCCGCAACTATACGAGTTAGTAATTGGACTGCATTTCTCATATCCTACACCGTAGCATCAATAGGTAGTTCTAGGGGAATTTCACTACTCTCGGGTTCATCAGGAGCAGGAGGAGTTGGAGATGTCTGTGACAAAGACTCCTCTCGAACCTCATCTCGTTGTCTCACCTGGCTGCGTATACCAACCACCACTTCTACTCCCTTCCCTTTACATTTGTTATTCCTTGTTTCTGGCGTACTTGTTGTACAAAACAATTTAGAATTAGACATAATGCACTTATTACACTTGACTTTATGGCACGATCTAAAGAGTGGAAAGAAAGTAACAACTCGTAAATGCCACGTAGCCTCCTGCTTATAAATGTGGTGCACAACACATCGATAAACAAGATTCTACATAAACACGACTTTGTAGACTCCCTAGAATGACCCGCTCTGATACCAATTCTGTCACGCCCCAAGTCCCGTTAGGGCGGAACCGGCACCCATTGTCGATAAGGCCCGGGACAACCAACCTGTATCTATGCGCTTTCTATACGTATTATAAGGGATTTCTACATTTGACATGCCTTTAAGAAATTAAACAGCAATAACAAGCCAAAAGGAAATGCATATGGCTAGGTTGTTGGGGCCAAGATGTTTAAAGTACGAGACATGACCACACTTTAATTTACATAGTCTACAAAGCCTATAGATAAGAGAAAGCATCTGAGAAGGGTTGGGACAGGACCTGCCTCGACTAACTGTACAATATAAACATATAAGCTCTAGACACATATAAAGCTTCGGAACAACCTGGAGCTTGGTATCAGCAGTTAGATATCCTATACTCCTACTGGGGAGATCTACTAGCACCTATACTTGTAGCATGAAATGTAGGTCCCCCGTAAGGGACGTCAGTACGAGATAATGTACTAAATATGTAAGGCAGGATATACTGTATATGAAGTAATAACTCAAATAAAACTATGCACTGGTGTAGGATAAGAGACCACCTTTAGTTATACTATGGGATCATATACTTTGTGTTCTTTATATTACTTTACCTTTACTGTATAATATGTGCACAACTGTAATACAAATGACCAACTGATCAATGGTAAAACTGTGTCGGGATTGTCCCTGGCTAGGTTCTTTCTTAACCCCTTGGGCTACCACCTGTGATAGGATCATCCCTGGCTAGGTGATTCTTCCACCTCTCGGGCTACCACCTATCAGTAAATAATGTACTTTATCTTTCTGTTACCTTTGATATGGTTCTTTTGGTGGTCAGAATATTGGAGCTGTAGGACTGTATATGTATCATGTGACATATAGATAATCATACAAGATAATATGACAATGAAAAGAATATGTTACATAAATAATGAAATGCGTATGAGATGAAATAACTCGTGGACTTTATTTGGCAAAAAGAACCCATGTAACTTGGTATCCATGTATGTATGCATATTTGAAGTTTACTATGTATGGGGGCATATGAACATGTGCAAGAGTGTAGACACGGTTAAAGTTGTGTTGGAGTTAGTAAGTGCCTTTATGTGCAAAGGAGGGATCTATGTTTCATGCCAAACATTACGAAATCAAGTAGCCTTAAATACCTCGTTGTATGACCTTGTTACTACCTCGAAATAACATTTCCTTCCTCCAAGTATTTATCTACAATATAGTAGGCAATAAGACTAGTATTAGCAGCAAAGAAACACTTCTTTGCAGCCCAATATCACAAAAACTAACACCCGGGCAGCAAGTCTATAATTAGCGACGTAAATACATTCCTTCAATCTTTTCACTTATAATCGTATTGTCTAGCACACATTCACATGTACACATCATGTACAACCTGTTTTAGTGCCACAACAGTATTACAACAGCCCACATAGCACAACACTTAACAATTCTACACAACCTACAAATAGACAGCATAACGTTACCTCCCTTCGCTATATTTTGACGTCGACAATTCCAAACCTATTCCACTCTAATAAAACTATCCCAACAACATTTACACATATAAATAGTCTGTAAACAATCTTACAACACACAAGAAGTCATGAAGGACGTGAGCCAATAGTCTTTCATCCAACAGCTCACAAGTTCCAATCAACATTACACTTAAGATAACACAATAAAACGCGTTTGTTAAATGAATCCAAAATCAGGGCAACAACCTTAGGATAACATTTATAACTCAAACCATGTTAAGAACATAAACATATCTTCACAGTACAGCCTACAAACCATAGAGAAGTCATTAAAACAAAAGGCAAGTGTGCAGCAACTTTTTAAATACATGCTGTCTCAAATTTCCAGCACAAACATACTAACATATACTTCTTGTTTTTCATAAGAAACCCATACTAAACGGATATGTAAGCTTACTTACCACTACCCTCAAGGTCTAGCGCTTCTTCAAGAACCCTAGAAGTTCCTTTTGGCTACTTTACAAAGTCAAAAGACGTTGATAGAAAACTTGGAGACAATCTGATTTTTTTGTTGGTCAAGTTAACAATGACTTGTGGGAGCTGTTTTGAGCCCTTTATAAGGGGGTCTTTGGCCGACTTACTAAGGTTACTTTCACATTACATTATCAGGCTAGTGATGCAGCTCCTTACCCCTTTCACTTGGCCCTAAATGGGTCTCCAAGTTGATGGGCTTGGACTGTCCATTTTCCCAATTTCTTTTACTTAGTTTTAGGCCCAAATAGCCGAATGGGTTGTGGTGTCTTTGGGCCATTTTTAATATCCTTCTTGGACTGAAAATATAGTACATGCGTGATGCTAAAAATGGTCCAAATTTACACCCTTAACATGGACTTGATTCATAATCATACTTGGACAATTCGACGTCGAGCCTCGTCTCCGTTTAGCTAGCAAATTTCAGCTAAGCAAGTAGGTGACTCACCTGCTAGCTTCTTAAGTCCTACAAGCACCTCAATTCTCTTACTTCATTTAAGGTCGTGATGTCCTCAATTCAACACAAAACATGTGTACACTCGACCCTCTTAAACATTAGACGCACATATATTCCATTAACATGAGATTCAAGCACTTTTCGAAATTAGCACTAATTTGACCAAACCATGTCTTGTTTCATTTGCATAGTACTAGTATTGTAAGACATGGGGTGTTACACTTGCTATCCATCGAGATATCACCCAATCACATCAACCTCAGAGTACTATCAATAAGGAGCCTATTTGGGAGTTTCTATAATCCACAACCACCATCTATAAGCCCTGTGATGATATAGCAAAAAGATGTCACTACCACATCCATCTGGTACCTTGTTGGGGTATAGGACGAGTTTGTTAGGGATCCCTAAAGAAGTCTCTCAAGTCCTCTGCAGGGCAAAGGAAACATCCGCATTCATAGTCTAATTCTCCCCTATGCTTTCCACATAGTTAATGAGATGTGGAACTCACTATTACCCATTTCGATGCTAATACTCCTCCAAGGATTCAATATGATCGTAAGTCTATCAATGTCACGTTGGTTATATAACCAACCCCACTCTCAGGCAGGGATATCATCTCATCTCTCATTCTATAAACTCAAGAAGTAAATTCATCCTTTCAAACTCTATCTCAATCTCACTCAAACCTCAAGGATGCTAACTTCATATATTTTAGCTATCACAATACTCAACTCTAGACTCAGACTCTATCAATCATCACACTCAGACAATCAAGGCTCTAGACATTACTCCTAGGTTCACGAAGTCTTTAATAGAGATACATATAGGGTGATTGCATAATCATATATTAATACATGTAAACAATTCAATAAAACATGGTGATATTCATATTAACGTAAAATATAAGATTTGAAGATAAATTTCACGAAAGTATTCAAGAACTTCAATTCAGGAACTATCAATTAGTACTTCATAATTTTATCTATATATTGGGGCACATGGAAGAACCGTTACATGTTATGGGTAGCCTTTACATACTTAGGATGACGAATTTCTAACTTTCCTTCAAAAATTTGCACTAAAATGATGAAACCCTCAACCCTCTATTCTTCTCCTTTCTCAAAACTCCTATTGAAAGCTCAAAAAAATAATGAGTTTTGAACCCTTTTAAACTAAAAACAACCTTTAAAACACATTCTAAGTCTTAAAACTGGATTAGAAGTACCCATAATACCCCTTTTCATAATTAAAAGAAAAACTTCAAATACTGGTACACTAGAGGGGCGCAAACCAGTACATTTTCGCCTTTTTTTTTGGAAAGTTCAATTCACATCTAATTTTAAAAAAAGACAAGTGCAGCTCCACATTCTGTACACATCATGCGATCGACATGGACAGACACTATTTTTCATTTAATTAGCGAAAATTCATTTTTACTTCGGTTGCTCTTAAATCGGTCGAGACCATTTTCAGACTTGATTTTCCCCTTTAATCGCAAATTCGATCTCGGATTTCCCATCGAAGCTTTGTAAGATGCGTTGTGCTAACGATTATATTTTAGAGGTGTTTCGATAATTTTACGGGGTATTACATCTTCTCCCCCTTGAGAACATTTGTCCTCGAATGATGAGTAAGGATAGTATAAAAAATGAGAAACCCAAAAACTCACCATATTACTCACTCGAAAACTCTCGAACTCTCCCTATTCATCACCTATCTATCTCAGTCTCAGGCTCAAGAATAAAATTAAATCAACACATCAACTCAATGAAAAATATACATTTAATAGCATCAAGAATAAGGAGTTTACCTTTAACATCATCATTATTAGGCACAAATAGATGTGGGTATTTGAGTTTCATTACTTCCTCAGCTTCCCACATAGCTTCCTAAACAAATTGATTCCTCCATAGGACCTTAATAGAGGCTATCTCTTTGTTCCTCAGCCTACGAACCTATTGGTCAAGGATCTGGACTAGATTACTTCGTAAGATAGACTATTCTTCACACCCATACTCTCCATAGGAACTGCTAAGGCGGGATCTCCCAAATACTTCTTCAACATTGACACATGGAACACTGAGTGAACTCCATCTAGCTCAGAAGGTAAGTCTAGCTCATAAGAAACCTTCCTAATCCTTTTTACAATCTGATATGGTCCAATATAACGTTGACTCAACTTCTCCTTCTTACCAAATTTGACACCCTTCTTGGGCGACACCTTCAAGTACACCTAATCGTCTATCTCAAACTCCAAGTCCCTTCTCCTTACATCTGTATATGACTTTTGACCACACTGGGCTGTCTTACCCTTTCTTTGATGACTTTCACCTTCTCCATAGACTAGTGTATGAGATCAGATCCAATTAACTCGTCTTTGCCAACCTTAAACTAGTCAAGTAGTGATGTACATTGCCTCCCGTATAATGCCTCACAAGAGGCCATCTGAATGCTGGCATGGTAGCTATTATTGTATGCGAAATCAATCAACGGTAGATGATCGTTCCAATTTCCTTTGAAGTCAATGACACAAGATCTCAACATATCCTCCAAATTTCGAATGGTGCGTTATGCCTGTCCATCTATCTGAGGTTGTGCTTAGGTGTACTTTCATGTCCAATCCTTTCTGAAAGGATCTCCAGAATTAAGAGGTGAATTGAGCTCCTCTGTCTGATATAATGGACAAGGGAACCCTATGCAACCTCATAATCTCACGAATATACAGTAAGACGTACTCTCCAGCCATATATGTTGTCTCGACTACCAAGAAGTGGACTAATTTCACCATTCTAAAAACAATCACCCATATCGAATCATGCTATTTTCGAGATATGGGTAACCCAGTGAGGAAATCCATGTTGATAATCCCCCACCTTCACTCAGGAATTTCAAAGATCTGAGCTAACCTACACAGTTTCTAATGTTCAACCTTAACCAGTTGACAATTGGTGTGCTTAGAGACGAATTCAACAATGTCTTTCTTCATCCCGTTCCACCAATTGACCTCCCTCAAGTCGTGATACATCTTAGTAGAACCAGGAATATTTAGAGTTGTGAGCTTCAGCCATGATCCTAGCTCGAAAACCATTAATATCGGGCACGCACAATCTTTCCTGATATCTCAATATCCTATCTCCCCCTTTGGAGAAGACCATCACCTTCTGCTTATACCGCTTCTTAATTGGACTAAGACAAAGTCTTGGTCTTGCTTTTCCTTCACTTTTGACACTAGGGATGAAGTAAAACCACTTTGAACATTTACCCCTCCTTCATTGTTCTCCTAAAGTTTCCTTCCAGTCGAGCCAATTTATGCACTTTCTTTGCTAGTTCCCTCTTTCCTTCCTCCAAATAGCCAGTTCTATCTATAGACATACTACTAAGAGCATCCACAACAATATCAACCTTATTGGGATAGTAGAGAATGCTCATATCATAATACTGAGTACCTCCAGCCACCTCCTCTGTTGCAGGTTTATCTCCTTTTGGCTGAACATGTACTGCAAGATATTTTGGTTGGTGAACACTTCCACATGCACCCCATACAAGTACTGACCCCAAATTTTAAGTGAGAACCTCACTACTGCCAACTCAAGATCATGAGTCGGATAATACTTCTAATGAATCTTAAGTGGTCTGGAAGTATAAGCTATCACTTTCCCTCTCTATATGGGTACATCACAATATATCAAGAAGTCTCTATTGCCATCTAGTAAGGTCAACACTAGTGTTATAGTCAATCTAGTTTTCAACTCCTGAAAACTCTTTTCACATGCCTTAGACCACTGAAATTTGACTTTCTTCTGAGTTAGCTTAATCAAAGGGGCTAATAGAGAAGAAAGGCCTTTAACAAATCTAAGGTAGTAGCCTGCCAAACCCAAAAAGCTTCTTATTTCTGTCAGAGAAGTCGATCTAGGCTAGTTCTTAACCACCTTAATCTTCTAAGTATCTACCCAAATACCCTCTCCCGAAACCACATGACCCAAGAAAGCCACGGACTTGAGCCAAAACTCACACTTTGAGAATTTTGCATACAACTCATGAACTTTGATGTTTAAAAAACCACTCTAAGGTGATTAGCATGCTTCTTTTCATCCTTAGAATATACAAGAATATGTTTGATAAACACTATAATGAACATATCAAAATATGGTTTGAGTACTCTGTTCGTCAAGTCCATGAAGGTTGCAGGTGCATTTGTCAACCCGAAGGACATGACCAAAAACTCAAAGTGGCCATACCGTGTCCTAAAAGATGTCTTAGGAATACAACTTTCCCTAACCTTCAACTGATCATAACCCGATTTGAGGACTATCTTGGAGAAACAAGTAGCACCCTGAAGTTGGTCAAATAGATCATCTATCCTGGGAAGAGGATATTTGTTCTTTATAATGACCTTGTTCAGTTGTTAGTAGTCTATACACATTCTAAGAGACCCGTATTTCTTACACACAAATAGGACAGGAGCACTCCAAGGTGACACACTAGGCCTCATGAAACCTTTCTCTAACAAGTCCTTCAACTGTTCTTTCAATTCTTTCAACTCTGCGAGGGTCATTATATAAAATCATGTCTTTAGCCTATCCACTATTTTATTTCACATAAAAATTATGTTTTTAGGCTTTTCACTATTTTATTTTACATAGAAATTATGCTTTTAGACTATTCACTATTTTATATCACATAGAAATCATGTTTTTAGTGTATTCACTATTATCTCCATCTAGAAATTCTACCTCTAGAATATTTAATACTTTTGTATATTTTAGAAATCTTGCCTTTAGAATATAATATTCTACATGTTTGAAAATATGTCTTTTAGGATTTTTCACAATAGAAATCACGTTTTTAGGATATTTAATATTTCTTCGCGTGTGAGAAATCATGTATATAATATTTTCTTAATTTTTTAATATGGAATATAATTCAAACATGTTACTAACTTTTAGAATATTTGTTTTTTCAATCTCAATATGTTTTAACATGGTAAAATTTTTAAGAAAATAAAAAATTCTTTTCTCAAGTTAAAAATATGTTTGAATATTATGCGTACACACTTATTAGAGTTTTGCACTTTTGTTTTGTATTTTCAAGCATGTTGTTTGTTTTAAAGGCTTAGTTGAGATTTTACTTGCTAAATTCTTGTCTTGTTTGTTATGTTTGATGTGAGTTGGTAGGAGCCCTATATTTTATCTTAGTCTGGGACTTACCAAAATCGAAGTTTAATACCTCTTGAATATTAGGAAGGACATTAGGAACTATAGGAAAAATTTAGAATTTTTTATTTCTTTTAGTGCGCCTTTAGGTTAATAATAAAACCAACCTAGGAGGGATAGGGGTATATAGGACCCTCCGAAAGGATAATCTAAACTCGAGCATCAATAGGACAAAACCTTGATTTTTGTCCTTCGATTTAAACAAGTCATGTGAGCTATAAATGGAAAACTCGGATTTGTCTTTTGAAAATAAAAAGTTGAGTACTGATCCAAGTGATATAAATCGTCTAGCTTAATATTTTTCTTTTTTATTTCTTTAAATGTTGGGGGAGATTGTTTTTTAATTGTTTTAAATTGGTTTTATAATTTCTATCTTATTTTGTAACAAACCATTTTTTTTAGCTAATATTGATCCATGCTTCATAGGATATAGTATATTAATTGATAATTCTTAACTGAGCATAGATGTTAAAGTCATTTTCTAAATGTGGGAATAGAATTGGAGATATACAAGGTCGTAGTACTAATGTAAGATTTTATAAAAGTTAGGTGAACCAATGACTTGTAGGTTGTATATGCTAGGATCAATTCCTAAGTATTTAAAGTATATTAGGTATAATTAGAGTCATAAAGGATCTTTTACATTGGTTAAGTCCAAAGAATTTCTATCGACTATATTTTCATATGAGTTGATGGAAGGGTCAACTTCAAATGACCATATCTCCTAAAGTATAATGAGTAAGGTGACTCTTAATACATCAACATGAAGATATTTTACTTTGCTTTTGAACACATCTAATTTCTCCTTAATCAGATTTTGAATTAGAAAGTTATGACTATTTTAGTGAAGGAGTGCAAAGCTTTCTAAAGGTCCGCGCCCGGAGCGCGTCGCGGACCAAATACGAACACTTACTGGCAATCTATGACACTTTTTTCTTTTATTTTGAAGGTAACTTTTATTCTAAAAACTTTATGGGTCTATTTATGGTCCCAAAACATATAAAATGTCAGCATTTATAATCAAAACACTCTCCCTTCACTCCTAAACATAAACGCTCAAGAATCATCAAGAAAGTCATAAAGTTAGGATTATCTTTCAGGATTCATCCTCAAGGTAAGTTGTAGAAAATAAATTTCAATCTACCAAACTCAAATTTCTTCATCTATTCATGAATCTCTAATAGAATTTTAAATTATATCCTAGGGTTTCAAGAAAACATATTCAATAATCTCAAGAAAGGATTTCTTGACTCTTCTTCTTCTTTAACAATTATGGTTCTTTATCAAGAACACTAAAGATTCTAAGTATTCAAGAATCAAAGAGGATTCGTTCAACCCACGTCTTTCGAAGTTCTTTCACTTTAAAAGAGCTACCAAGATAGAGGATTTTCTCTAAGAAAGTGAGTATTCATCAAATTTCAATGGTAATATCAACTTTCCAGGTGTATAAGGCTAAATTAAAGGCATGAGGTTGTTCTCCCATATGTTCCATAGATGGTTATAGAAGTCAGTTAAAAGTTCTTGAGTCTACTTACATGATTTCATGATTATTTTCTTAAGAAAATATATTTATTATATGCATTTCCATATGTTTGTGATCATCATAACTTATTTTCTTGAATTAAATATTTTCATAAGATATTGCATAAAGCCTACTTATTATTTCATAAAGATTGCATGAATGAAGATAGTAATTGAGTCGAGAGTCTTGATTGAGAATGCTGATAAAGATTATGATCGTGAGTATCTGAATAATGATAGCTTGATAGAACTTGATAATCCCTTGAATCTCCATAAATAAACTCTAACGATTTGTCTATTCTATTGTCAATAATATCTGTTCTAAGCCTTGAGCTATTGATTGAGAACTAGACTAATGAGATGGTGAGAGTCCCTATTAAGCTGATTTGAGATGAGATGATTGATGATGATTGTATGATGTTGATATTTATGAGCATGTTGACTCCTGGGAGGAGTATTGAGCACCAAAAATGAGTAAGAGTAAGTCCCACACGCACTCATTGACTGCGTGGTCAGCATAGAAGAGGATTGGACTGTGAGAAATAGATGTTTTCTTAGTCCCAAAAGAGGAATTGATGTTATTATAAATTCACAAATGTACACCTTTCTACCCCAAAAAGGTACTGGCTGGATGCCACAACGACATCGCTTTATTGTACTATCAACAACTCATAGGTGATGAGTATAGGTCCGAGAAACACCCAGAAAGTTCCCAAACTGAGTAATTTGAGTCTAGATGAGAAGTGATGAGATGAGTTGAGTTGAGTTCCTTTGAAATGTGTCCCTCTGATATAAATTTGTTTTTATTGATGAGTTGAGTGTTTGATAGGTCACTTGTTTACTCTTTATTCTTACTTTAGATAGACATTTGACGTGTTGATTATTATGATCCTTGATGTTGATTATTTTTTCTATATTATTCTACCTATTTTGGTTTCACTTAATTATTTTACATACCAGTACATTCCACGTACTGACGTCCCTCTTTGGGACTGCTTCATTCAAGATGTAGATACATGATTTGGAGATCGTCAATAGGCGAATCATTGAGGATTTGATATGTTCAACTGATTGGTGAGCCTCCACTACTTCGAAGGATTCATTATATTTATTTCATCTTGCCTTAGAGTTAGAATTTTATTAGTTATATTTTTATTGAGGTAGCCATGGGTCTGTTATTGGCACCATCTGATAGTGATAGAGGCTTCATAGAGTAGAGTCGAATGTTGATCTAAAATTGTGAGCTGGTTCTTCCTGCTAGCCTTTTATTATAATATGATTTTGAGACTATATGATGATGTGAACATTTATTCCCTTATGTCTTCTGCTGATAGTAGAATGCATGAATGAATAAATGCGATGAGGCCAAGTGGTTCAAATGGGGACTAGCAATAGTCTTTGAGTGCCGATTATGTTTAGGGTACCCTCCCGGGGCATGACAAACTTCATATTAGAGCATAAGTTAAAGTGTCCTAGGGAGTCTGTGAAGCCATGTCTAGTAGAGTCTTGTTTATAGGTGTGTTATCGACCACACTTTGTAAGTAGGAGGCTATAGGACATTAGGAATTATCTCACTATTTTCACATTTTAAATCATGCGACAGAGCTATTTCCTAAGAAATCTATGATTTATGTGGTACTCTAAACCTTTCGACTATGCCCCGTCTACAAGGTGATAGAGATAGTAATGCTCAAACTCTTACAGATGAGATTCAGTAAGTGACTAGAATGGTAGTGAGACTGCACCAGGCTTGAGAGAAGCCGACTAGTGTGTTAAGTTGATGGACTAGAAGGAGTGCACCAGTACTCATATGAACCGTGCACTTGAGTTAGCTCTAGATGTATCTAGATCCTCCTTTTCAAAACTATCTCCCGATATTACCTATGAGAGAGAAACTTATGTCTCCTAAGAGATTAACGTTACCATCCAGGAGTGACATGTGAGGCCTTATAAACCCTTAGTAGAATTGAGTTATTCCAGCGTTAGAAGGATGGTGATAGAAAGAAAGGGACGAGATAGCAAGAGTGATGATTGATTGAGGCTTGTAGTTAGAGTTATGTATCTATTAGGTAAGTAATGAGATGACGAGTCGATTGCCGTAGGATTGATGAAAAAGTGATGAGTACCCTATGATTGTTATGATGAGGTATAAAGAGATAGAGAGTTAGTGTCAGGATGTGATGGAGCTTGCTCAAACTAGAAGGAATTTTTTGCTGATATGTTGTGGTATTCATACTATTGAGGATGAAACGTAGATGTTGAATAGGGGAAACAGAGCACCTTTGAAGTGGTAGATCAAAACTAGGCTTATGAATTTTAAGTGAGAGTTCATAAGATTCATTGAGTTATGAGCCTTAGTCAGATAAGAAGATATGACCGAATAGGTGAGTGGTACTGAGCTGTAAGAAAAATGATGCTATGGGCAGAGTATAAGTGCCCCTTAGGTAAGATGAGTGAAACAAATATAACTCAATAGATAAGAAGAGACTTGAGATGTTTACTCATGATTGTGTAAAGATGTGTGAAGCTCTAAGCCATGACTGCAATAAGAATCTAGATAGTACATTTGAGTTATTAATATGAAGTAGGTTGATGTAAGCATTCTTTGTCATCCCGAGCAACTAAGATGATTGGGGTGTATGGATAGATGATGATGATTTTTTCCATTATAGTATAAGTCTTAGATAAATGAGTTTATGAGAGCAGAGAAGTTGAGTGTTAGGAGAAAAAAATAAGAGGTTAGATTGTAAAAGATGTGAGAAGTGGTTATGTGCACCAATAAGGGTAGCAAGTATAGAGACAGATTTCCTTAAAGACAAGAGGAAGCTGAGAGTGGTATCTGTGAAGAGAGTCTTAGTGGCTAATTTATTTATGCGACTATAGTTCAATAAAAGAGTTTGAGACACCTATTCTTGTGAATAATGATTCCTCGATCGTGTGAAGGTATATGCTTAAAGCCTAGCAGAGGGAATTGATTCCCAAATTTAGAGGGAGGACCTTGAGAGCTAAAGGGAAGATGACGGAGTGGTAAAGTAGAGTAGATTTTGAGTCTTTGGTAGTGATGTGCTAATCAAATCTTTTCCATCTCATACGATCTTTACCCTTCAGTTGAGGTGATACTCTATTTCCTTCTGGTGTGTGATTGTCGTAACTATGGCTTAGTCCCATACACATCATGTTGATTATCATTCATTCTGAGTTTTGAGGATAAGAAGGGATAAATTCATTCATTAATCTTAATCTTACCCCAGGAATCCAAGAGTTTCCAGTCCTATATTGAAGGAGATATAAACTGAGTTTTACACTATGTATAGTTCTGTGAACTCAGAATGAATCTTGATCGATGAGAGAGATTATAATATACAAATGTTCTCAGATAAGATTTCATGGTTGAATCGTAGTAATGATCTTTCATTCCATGATCTTTGCGTAATCCATCTTTGTAGTCTTGATAAAAGTATTGACGATAGTAGGCGAGTTATAAGTGATGGGAGAGAATGAGATCTCCTGAATTGTGATAATGGAGTTGAGTTCCTATCTTTGAGTTGATGTTCCTTTTGAGCCTCTGCAAACTTTAGTATGCAAGTCCTTGATAGCATTCGTGCCTAATAATGATATTGTAAATGAGGTTTATACCCTTGACATTGTGTTCAAATTCTATTCATGAGAGTGAGTAATCGAGCAACTGAGTATTTGATTTTTTGATTATACTCGTGCTTATTTTGCAAAGAGAGTAATAGTTCGAGGTTTCACTAAAAGGGGAGATGATGAGTTCCTTCAGGTCTAAACAGTGATGTTGATAGTTGTAGACTGAGGATGAGGGTAGATAAGGAGGAGTGAGTATATCCTTATTAAGATATTGGTGTTAAACTTGTGTCACGTAGGGATAGAGATAGGAAAGAGGAGAGAGATAAAACCTTATAATGAGCAATAGATAGGTAAGAGTATGTTGGTGTGACTCTGAGTGAGAACTCATTGATGGGTGTAGGTAGAAGTGCTAAGTACGTTTGCAAATTCTAAGGTATAGTTAAAGTGGTTAGAGTGATAGGCTTGAATTTGTGGTGGTTGTTATGTGAGTATTAATAATAGACTAGTGAAGACTTCGTAATAAGGGTTCAGGAAAGTGTATTGAAGTAGTGAAGAGGACTAGTGATCTTTTAATAAAATCTCTGTGGAAGTTTAGAACTGAGTATTGACGATTAGCTTTGTAGTAATATAATAATATCGTGAATAACACCATGAGGCTTAAAAGTAGGCTTGAATGGAAGAAGAGGAGGTGGTTAGATGGAAATTTGAGGAAGAGTTATAAGCTAAGTTAATGGAGCAGAGTGCCATTAAAGGGAGTACAACTGTGGTGGGGAGTTGAGCTCAAGAATGTCCATAGAGTCTTGCATATCACGATAGTCCCATTCTTGATTAGAGTTGATGATTTCCTTCTTGAGTTCAAACATCTGATTGACGAGGTGTTTAAATGATTCGAATTGATTGAGTTCCAATTTTCCATTCGTGTTTGCTGGTGAGAATGTCTAAGATAATATCTCTACTCTTGGTCTGAACCAATTTGTCTATTTGAGTTTATGTGTCAATTCCTGAGTCTAAGTAAAGATGGTTAAAGACTGATGAGGAGTTGAGAGTTTAATTGATTGAGTGAGTTTTGAGAAGGGGGAGATAATGTAAACACCCCTATTTTTTTAGCCAATATTGAGCCATCATTCATATGATGTAGGATTTTAATTAATAATTCTTAATTAAGCATAGATGTTAAAGTCAATTTCTTAGTTTGGGAATAGAATTGGTGATGATGCGAGGTTGTAGTTCTAATGTAAGATTTAATGAATGTTAGGTGAACCAATGACTTGTAGGTTATATATATGTGCTATGATCAATTCCTAAGTATTTAAAGTATATTAGATGTGATTTAGAGTCATAAGGGAGCTTTTACATCAAGTTAAGTCCAAAGAATTTCTATCGACCAAGTTTTTGTATGAGTTGATATAAGGGTTAACTTCAAATCACATATCTCCTAACATGTAGTGAGTTAGGTGGCCCATTATATGTCAAATCTAAGATATTTGAATTAGCTTTGCAATGCATCTAATTTTGCATTCATCATCTTTCGGAGTAGAAAGTTATGACTATTTTAGTGAAGAAGTGCAGAGTTGTCTGAAGGTCAGTGCCCGGAGAACGTCGCGAACCAAACACAGACCCTTACTGGATAAGCAATGATGTTTATTTTCATTTATTTTGAGGGTACTTTTTTCCTAAAACCTTTTGGCGTCTATTTATAGTCCCAAAACATATAAAATGTCAGTTTTCATAATCAAAACCCTCTCTCTTCACTCCTAAAGATAAACGCTAAAGAATCATCAAGAAAGTCAGGAAGTTAGGATTATCTTTCAATATTCATCTTTTAAGTTAAGTTATTCTTCATAAATTTCAATCTACCCAACCCGGATTTCTTCATATATTCATGAATCTCTAATAGGATTTTAAATTATAACCTAGGGTTTCAAAAAAATGAATTCAATAATCCCAAGAAAGGATCTTTTGACTCTTGTTCTTCATGGATTATGGTTTTTCATCAAGAACTCTAAAGATTCTAAGTCAAGAATTCAAGAATCAAAGAGAATTCTTTCAACCCATGTCCTTCCAAGTTCTTTCACTTTAAAAGAATAACCTTGATTGAGGACTTTCTCTAAGAAAGCGAGTATTCTCAAACTTTATTAGCAATATCAACTTCGCAGGTATGTAAGGCTAAACTAAAAGCATGTGATTCTTTTCCCATATGTCCTATAGATGGTCTTAGAATTAAGTTGAAAGTTCTTGAGTCTACTTACATGATTTCTTGATTATTTTCTTGAGAAATTATATTTATTATATATATTTCAATGCGTTGATGATCATCATAAACTCATTTTCCTGAATTGAATATTTTCATGAGATATTGCATAAATCCTACTTATTATTTCAGAAAGATTGCATGAATGAAATAGGAATTGAGCCTAGAGTCTTGATTGAGAATATTGATAAAGATTGTGATTGTGAGTGTCAGAATGATGATAGATTGATAGAACTTGATAATCCCTTGAGTCTCCATAAATGAACTTTAATAATTTGTCTATTCTATTGTCCCTAATGACTATTCTAAGCCGTGAGCTATTGATTAAAAAGAGGATTATGAGATTCTGAGAGTCCCTGTGAGACTGATTTGAGATAAGATGATTGATGATGATTGGATGATGTTGATGTTTATGAGCATGTTGAGTCCTGGGAGGAGTACTGAGCACCGAAAATGAGTAAGAGTGAGTCCTACTTGCACTTATTAACTACATGGCCAGTGTAGAAGAGGATTGGACCATGAGAAATGTATGTTATCTTAGTTCCAGAAGAGGACTTGATATTATTATTAACTTCATTGTAGCATCGCAAGCTTATAAGTGATGGTTGTAGGTCCAAGAAACACTGAGAAAGTTCCCAAATTGAGTAATCTAAGTCTAGATGAGATGTGACGAGATGAGTTGAGCTGAGTTCCTTTGAGATGAGTCCCTCTAAGATGAGTCTGTTTTGATTGATGAGTTGAGTGGTTGATGAGTCACTTATCTACTCTTTATTCTTGCTTTGGATAGACATTTGAAATGTTGATTATTACTATCCTTGATGTTGACTGTTGTTTCTATATTATTCCACCTGTTTTGGTTTCACTCAACTATTTTACATACTAGTATATTGCATGTACCGACGTCCCACTCTGGGACTGCATCGTTTCATGATGTAGATACATGATTTGGAGATCATTAGCAGGTGCATTATTGAGGATTTGAGACGTTCAGCTGATTGGTGAGCCTATCCTACTTTTTAGAATTCATTACATTTATTTCATATCACCTTAGAGTTAGCCATTTATTAGTTTGATTTTGATTGAGGTAGCCATGGATCTGTTATTGACACCACCTGATAGTAATAGAGGATTCATAGACTAGAGTCAAATATTGATGTAAAATTGTGATCTAGTTCTTCCTACTATCCCTTTATTATAATATTATTTTGAAACTAGATACTGATGTGCACATTTAATCCCTTATGTCTTCCACTAATAGTAGAATGCATGAATGAATGAATGAATGAATGTGATAAGGCCAAGTGGTTCGCTTGGGAACTAGCAATAGTATTTGAGTGCGGGTTATGTTTAGGGTACCCTCCTGGGGCATGAAATATTTTGTCACTTAGAATTAATTAGGATAATTTTCTTAAAATTTGAGACTTTATTTATAATTTGTTAACCCCCACATAAAAGTGACATATTGCCGGGATCCACATTTATGGAACTTGAAGGATGCCTAACACCTTCCCTTCGAGGTAAATAGATTCCTTACCCGTTCTCTGGTGAATTACATCCTTAGACTTACTTTTAGTTTAGAATTATGTCCTGTCATAGTTTTAGGTTAGAATTATGTCCTGTCATGACATGAACCTAGGGTCTACGAGTGACATGGCGAATAACAACCCGAGAGTCCCCAAACAGGCCTCAAAGTATCGAAACATAAAAATTCACATCATCAGTTCAGAAACATATTCAAACAGTAAACACATAGTTCTAAGAGACAGGAAAGTAGGACTCACACTATGGGAATATCATAGGGAAAGGGATTAACATGGATTCACGTAACATATAGCACATAAAGACTAAGGGGTGGGTAAGTATGACTCACTCTATGGGGGAAATTCGAGAATTAGGATCATCCACATTTCCACATCAAAACATACATACTTATAATAATTCTCATAGTCAATTCATAATAGTCATGTCCAATAGATAACCACAATCATAAAATCCAATTACAACACATAACACATATTTGTACAAGAGTCTCCATGATGTCCAACAATGCCTTTTGTCATGAGATAGGACGGGGGCCAAGACATGTCTCGGGCTCACCCTCAAAGTAATGATAATATAAGCAAAAGCAACATAAGTTAGAGGAATGGTGGCTTTTCCTTGGACGGGTAGGACTCACCATAACAAATATCTCAATTCCGATCTAGCGTGTAACGGTGGATGAAAGTAATCTCTGGTCCCTACATAGTGAGATCATATAGGTAAAAATATGTGTTAGTACGTTTGAATGTACTAAGTATATGGAGTGTAATGCATCTAACTTACCAAAACCTGCATACAATGCTAGATGACAAGGGAACATAATATGGAAAGAGATATATAGAAAATAATGTAATATAGCAAGATGCTATGAAATTCGTGATGCATGAAGTGCAAATAATGCTAATATATACAGTGCAGATGTAGCCATAACCAACATATCAAATTCATGTGAGCTATTATATGAATTTAGCCGATGTTGACCATACATCGGGTGATAAAGAATTACTTGCCAAAGGTAATCTACACACACCTTATGACCCAGTCATTTCGTATGTGGTGACCACCTTCCTTATGACCCGGTCATTTCAAAAGGATTTCCTTATCAAACCATATTATATCATATAATAAATGAATAGCCATCACTTATGACCTAGTCATTTCGGTGATGACTACCATTCCTATTCTGACACATAGTTCAAGAAGAGGAGTATGGTCCCTTGGGGGTAGTCCACACCGACATCCAATCTATTGGTGCTAGCTCATCATCCCACTATAATACATATATATACATGCTTGTGAAAGAGAAATAAGCTTTCAAATAGTTTTCATGCATTCTTATGCTTAAAGGCCAAACCACATTCATAATAATTCGTACTTAGGCTCAAATGCCAAATCATAGCTCATAGTCATAATACTCATGCGTAGGAATAGCTCATTCATACGTACATAATGCTGCAAGCACCCATAATTCTCAAATAGCTATAATCATTGATATGTATGTGATCATACTCATTTCATAACCAATATCTTATCAAAATCATATTATAGAAGATAATTGGGCTTAAGCCACTTTATAATTTCGACAATAATCCAATGTAATGAATGCAAATGCTATGCATGATGTGAGGAAAGCATGGGTAGTTAAGATTCAATCTAAAATCGACATTATAATATAAAATTTAAGCAAATCCATAATTAAATAACAACAACAACAACATACCCCAGTGCCTCAAAAGGCTCCCGCTCATTGCGGGGTGAGGGGGGTCGGATGTACGCAG
>JAABOM020109936.1:0-24459 GCA_011800125.2 Solanum clarkiae | reverse complement strand
GAGGATATGCTTCGAGCAAGTATCATGGAATTTGAGGGTAGTTGGGACAAACATCTGGCTTTAGTAGAATTTGCTTACAATAATAGCTATTAATCGAGTATTTGAATGCCTCCTTATGAAGCCTTGAATGGAAGAAAATGTCAAACTCTTCTTTGTGGGAGTGAAGTTGGTGAAAGAAAACTTATTAGTCATAAAATTGTGTAGGAAACAAAAGACAGGGTAAAGGTGATCAAGGATCGTCAGAAGATCACTTTGGATAGGAAAAAATCATATGTTGATCTTAAAAGGTGTGATATCAATTATCAAGTTGGTGATAAGGTATTCTTAAAGGTATTTCCATGAAAGAGGATTATGAGATTTGGTCAAAAAGGGAAAATTTAATTCTCGATTTATCGGAGCATATGAGGTACTTGAAAGAGTAATACTAGTTGCATCTAAATTAGCATTACCACCCAAGTTGGACAAGATCCACAATGTCTTCCAGGTGTCAATGCTCAGAAGATATTGTTCTGACCCCTCTCACGTCCTGCCAGTTGAATCTACTGAGGTTAATCAAGACTTAACGTATAAGGAGGGACCTTTCCATATTCAAGCTCGGGAAATAAAAGAATTTATAAACAAGAGAATTCCCTTAGTAAAGGTACTTTGGAGGAACTATTCAGGAGAAGAAACCACCTGGGAATGGGAAGAAGATATTAGGACCCAATATATGCACTTATTTCGAGACTAACATAAGGTAAATCTTGAGATGAAATTTCTTATTGTGGAGAGAGTTGTAATGGCCTTATTATTAAATAATGTATTTACTTTCAAAAAGGTATTCCCTCAAGATAAAATCAACCCCTACTTCATAGCTCTTTGACTTGAGTTTGTATCGTTAGAGAAATCGCTTTCTTGAATCATAAAAAGGAATAAGGGAGGGGTTCGTTTTAGTGCAATTTATTTACTTTTGTGCAAGTATACATGTTAAGAAAGCTTTAATAAGAATTATTATGTATGCACAAGATAAATTAGGAGTGAAAAAAGGAAAATTTGGGCAGCCACCATATTGTATAATTTTTCTTTTAACATGCTTTTGACACAAAATATGTTTTTTCCCAAAGTCAGTTTGGTGACCATATAAAACCTTATAAATTCTCTCATGACCTTATATTTGATAACAACATATGAAATAAATCAGTTCCTTGGAGAAAAGTTGAGAAATCCCCTATCCTTTTGATAAGTGGTTGAATTATGTCTTTAAATTGAATAGTGTGCAGTAATTACAGAATAGCTCGTCGTATATAGTTGTGTTTTTAGTGTGTAAATATATTTTGGAATGGTAATCACATACCTACAACTTTTATATTTATGTGAAAATCTGAATTCACTTATGTGGTATTGCAAAAAGGCATGAAACACAGGGAAAGTTCTGGCCAGTTTTCTGTCTAAGATGCCTATTATGTACTATTGTTAGTATTTTAATCATATCTTAATGTGTGAGCTGTAATTTGTGATGCTCCTTAGTTCTTTGAAACTCTAATATATGTATCTACAACTCTTATGTTTATGCTGGGACCTAATTTGGTAGTTATAGATTCAGAACAGTGGATGCATATTACGACAAGTTCTGTCTAGAGTTTTGACATAGAAATCCCTGGGGGTGTGCTGTTTGTGTTTCGATTATAACTTGTACAAATGTTATTTTTGAAGTCATTATTGATCATTTACAACCTATATTAATATACCTACAGTCTTCATGTAGATTAGAAAGCCTAATTTTTCTATTTACCAATTCAAACTCTAATTGCCTTGCAAGGCAGTAAAGCTACCGAGAAGAATGTGATATGCTGAAATAGGACTCAATATTGTCATTTATCTCGTTAGTTTCTACTTGTTGAAAGTGTTGAATATTAAATATGTAAATGAGTATTACGGTGGTCACACTCTTGTACAATCTTAAGGAAATTGATTAAAGAAACGGATGTCGTTTTGATCCACGACTTGAAATCAGTAGGGTCAGTTGCATGCTAAATGTTTCAGATTTGTGTAAAACATTGTTCTTGTGCCTTTGTCACCTGCTGGTACATATGAATGTTATCTAGTATCTTAGCTATGTTCTTGTCATTTTATCTGGCTGTGTTGATATATTTTGAGACTTGCAAGGAACTTGTGTAATTCGCCCATTTATATGAATTGTCTGATCACTTGACATCCTTGTGGACTTTGTACTTCTAGTGGCTGACTTTGTCACCATTGGCATGCCTCTTGTTTGGATCAATTGCCATCTTGATTGTGAATTTTTGTTTCATCCTAAGTATGGATCCAGTCCATTTTATTGACGAACTAGAAAGTTACTTTCAATATGGTTTTTGATTCTCTTGATAATTGGGTTTTCACCATTCCTGATACAGGTCTTTGGTGTTTCTTGATACTTTTTTATGTTTGGTGTGACAGCATAACCTATATACTGGGTGAAACATGATATTTGAATGTCTTGTAAAAAATTATTCCAGGAACTTTTGATACTTAGATCTTTAAATATCCTACTTGATACTATTGTTGTATTTGTTCACTTAGTATATTTACTATATTCCAATTATGTTTCCCTTTGACTTAAGAAAGGTTAATTGAGGGATTTAAGGTTATCAGCTTTTAGCTTTTACACCACTAAGCTTCATGCTTAGCAATAGTTGTTTCTATCGTAGGGAGTACCTAAGATGATGCTTGAGGATGGCCAATAAAGATAAATTTTTGGAGTTGTGCAGAAGATCACATTTGCATCTAGACATATATATTGTAGTAGTTGGGACATGTACATGATTCTCCCATTGCATATTGATGTACTGTCAAAATATAAAACATTTGATGCCTAAAATAAGGGAATTTGTGAGTTCTTAATATGAGTTTTTATGGTTTTTATGTATTTTTATGTTGTTCTAGCAAAAAAGTTAGATTACATGATTTTCGAGAAATATTATAGATTTTGCTGAAGCATAGGACATACGAGTGCACCAACGAGTCGTAGCCCAAGCGACAAGTCATAGGTAGCAAGAAACAGAGACCAAAAGATCAGAAATCTGCCAAGTGGAGGTTAACCGTACAAGGCCACCCTACGACCCTTAGGTCTTATTACGACTTGTATAGTTATACCCTTAGTAGGAATCAGAAAGCCAAAACTTTAGATCAACAACTGAAGGCCTAGAATATGAGAGAAGCATACGAGTTGTAGCCCAAGCTACGACTCATATGAGTGGGTCGTACTAGTTTAATCTAAGATGCCAAGAACCTGATATGAGACCCTGATTACGACTCATAGGTCACCCTATGAGTCATACCTGTAAGGCATACCAGCTGCCAGCTATCTTTTCTGTATAATTTTTAGGGTTATTTTGTAAACACAATAAATACATTAAATTAGGGAGATTCGAAATTGAGAAGAGAAGATCATCTTTAAATATACTCTCAAGGAAATTTTACGGTTTTAGTTTAGTTTATCATTTTCTCCTGGAAAATCCAATTTTGGGGATTGCAAATCTTTCTTTGTTCTTCTTATCAATCTATCAAGCTTGTGATTTGCAACTAGTAGACTCTTTAATCTTCATTGCTGTGGGTAAAATTCTGAATCATGTCTTATCTTTGATTTTTTGTTAGTTTTGCCTTAGCCATGAGTAGCTAAGCACCCACAACTTAGGGTTGTGGGAACCATGGGTATTTGACTTCAGATGACCTAGGTTAATGCATTTCTATGATTAGGGTTTAGCATGTATTCTCCATTCCTCATCATTATGATTGTTGTTTGGTAGTGGACAACACCAAACCCCACCTACTATCACGATCCTGACCAAGGAAGTGACAAATAGAAAAAGAGAAATAGATGACAGAATTCAATTGATGTATTATCGTCTAATAAACAAAACCTAGCTAAGGAGAGGTTGACTGGGACAATAAAAAACGGCTAATTGGCACGCCATGGTTGCCGACCAAGCACCATGGTGAAATTCGACCTTCACCTTCACAAGATGGCTGGAAAAACCTAAGTTATTGTCCTGCATGTGAACCTCTAATTGTAGTTATGTTATCTAGGTTAATCGAGTCAATGAACCATTGGGAACACAATTCCCAATTTGTCCCTAAAATTGAGTGTTTTCCCGCATCATGGTATAGTGTTTATTTTTCTTTCTTTTTGAATTACAAACCCACCCCTCCCCCCTTTTAGAGATTTTAGTTATTGATACTTGAAATAACTGACAGTGAATTCTCGTAGTCAAGCCCTGTACTCCTTGTGGATTCGATCCTAACCTTTCGTTAGGTTAATTGCTTACAATGACTGCTTTATAATTGGATCATGAACATCATCAGAAATTATGGCACCATTGTCGTGGAATACGGCTAGGTTTTGACTTGATTTCACTATTACTTAGTTTTATTATTTATTTCTAGACTATCATGTATTTTCCTTTTGTATTTGTTTTTGTTTTTATTGTTTGATTTTAATTGCAGGGTGTACTAGGTTGTATAACGAACACAAGGAGCCAAGGTAATCCCTTAGCTCCGATCAATTAGGAGATCCATCAACTCTTTAGAAGAATGGCTCAAGTTGATGAAGATATCACGGTTGAAGAGGATATGAATATGAATGAGGATATGGGAAGAGAGGAAAATCCACCACTAAGGGATAACTGGCCACAGCTTAAGGACTTCAACGAGAATGCTTATGGATGGAACCAATATCGTTTGAACCCTATGGTCATGGACATTACTCGTGCTATATTGTTGCCTCCACTACCCGCAGATGCTAAGTCTTGGTGTTGAGTGGATTAGTTCAAGTGCTCCAAAATTGCAAATTATTCACAGAGCTACCTTCAGAGGATCCCCACCGTCATCTCCAAAATGTGGTGTTTGTTTGCAAGAGTGTTGTGGTGATGCAAAATCTTTCTCTTGATGTCATTGGTTTAAAAGTGTTCCCATTGTCACTGACTGGGAATTCAGCTATGTGGTTGTTCGAGCTTCCTCCGGGTACCATAACAAGTTGGGCATAGCTTCAGAGAGTATTTCTCGAAAGATATTTCCCAAGATCTAAGAAGTTGAAGCTCAAGGATCAAATAAACAACTTTGAGCAATTGTCGGGTGACTCTATTAGCAAAACATGGGAGGGGTTTACCAAATGTTTTAGAATGGTCCCCGATCACGAGATTATTGATGATTCCTTGGTTGAAATTTTCTATCGAGTACTTGATGAGAATAGTCAATCTGTATCGACACAATCATGGGAGGCATGTTTCTTGACCAACCTTTTGCATTGATAGCCGCAAGGATGGAGCAAGTAGTTAAACTAATAGAGCATGGGGTCAACAAGAGTGAGGTGCAATGAAGACTTCTTGTGCGGTCAACACCAACAATGAGTAGGCAAAGGCCAATGAAGAGATCATGGAGCAACTTCCTCAACTTCGCATAAGCATGGACTTGGTCTTGAAGCAAAACCAAGAAAGTGTCAAAGCAGTCACTCACCAACCTCCTAAGGCTCCCATCATTGAAGATCCATTTTTTGATGAAGATGCTTGTTTTGTGAGTAATCAAGCGGCGGGTTTCTGGAATAATCCTCAAGGGTCCACTTCGGACTATTGGAGGCAAGCAGAAATCAAGTTCAGAACTACAACCGTGATGCTACTTACAAAGATAATCGAGGTGGGTACTATGAAAGAGAGAGGATGTTGGATGCCGAATGGGGTAGAAGAGATGGTTATCGGAATGGTCTTTATATGCCGCCCCACAACCATGATGTTGTGCCAAGCACTTCTACGCTCGACGAGGTGTTTGACAAGTTGTTGAAGAGAGCCAATCACCAAGATGAGACCTTGAAGGGGATGAAAGTGGATATCTCAAGTATTAACCAAAAAATAGAGTCTCACTCAGCGGCGATTAAGCAACTAGAACATCAATTTAGTCAAGTTTCTTCGCAATTGAACCAACGCCGAAAGGGCACCTTACCGAGCAATACGGTTCAAAATTCTTAAAATGAAGGGCATTGCATGGCAGTCAAGACTCAAATTAGAAAAAGCACAATAGATCCCACTATGCCGATAATTGTGGATGAAGTCGATGAGAAGGTTCTTTGTGGTGAAGTTGTGGTTGAGGGATCCGTAGATTTTCAGGATGCAAAGAAAGAGGTAAGTGAGCACGAAAAATTGAAGTCAATTCCAAGGCCTCCTCCTCCTTTTCCTCAGAGGCTTAAGAAAAAGGAAGAGGAGGGTAAATTCAAACACTTCCTCTCGATGTTAAAGCAACTATCCATCAACATTCTCCTTCTAGAAGCTTAGGAGAAGATGTACGGCTATGCCAAGTATATGAAGGATTTGGTGGCAAAGAAACGCACTTTGAGTCAAGAGTTTTTACTGGAACTCCAGCAATGTAGTATGGTCATGACCAAATGTCTTGCTCAAAAATGAAAGGACCCCGGGGCATTCACCATCCCTTGCACCATTGGTGATGTTGAGTTTGCAAGAGCATTGTGTGACTTAGAAGCAAGCATCAATCTAATTCCTCTTATTGCATTCAAAAAGCTTGGTCTTGGCACTCGTATCCCAACGAGAATATGATAGCTCATGGTGGATCAAACCATGAAAAAGCTGAAGGGAATGCTTCTTGATGTGCTTGTTAAAGTTGATAAATTCGTCTTTCCTGCGGATTTTGTGGTCCTTGATTGTGAGGTGGATTTTGAGATGGCCATTATTTTGGGAAGACCATTTCTACCACTGAGAGAGCTCTCGTTGATACGGATTCAGGTCAACTTCAGTTTAGGGTAAATGATGCGGAGGTAGTGATCGACATCTGCTAGTCAATGAAACACCTGGATGAATTAAAAAGTAAGGTTTGGTCCCTTGATTATTTCTAATAATGGAGGATGACTAAGTTGACCATCACGTTAAACATGGCGTTTCTTGGGAGGTAACCCAAGTACTTTTTTATAATTGTTTGTTTGTTTTAACTGTGTTTGGTTGTTGAGATTTTAGGTAGTATAGTGTTTATTTGTTTTAAGTGGGAGACATTGATGCAATTGTAATATTTTGAAGATTGTTATGTTTTGGAGACTTAGTTTACAGGTGGAAATTGAAGAACTAAAGAAGTAAGAAAAATGGCACTTAGAGCATCTTCTACGAGAAGGCCTATGAGTCGTAGTTACCACTACAACTCGTAGTCATGCCTCATAGAGGGAAACAGTGAGTATCAGAAGTTGGCACATCGACTACAAGCCAATCTTACGATTTGTAGGGTCTCTTAGAGTCATAAGTGGAGTTCGTAATGCCAAAGTATGCATTTTAAATTTTTACAAGTGTTGGGTCTACTACAAGACTGGGACTTACGAGTCGTAGGACACCCTACGACTCATAGTCAGGGTCTCATAGCGCCAATCTGTAGTTTTTAAAATTTTGACTCGATTTCATTTAAAAGGGAGTCAGAATAAAATTTGACCCCAAATATTCATTTCCCCAACCCTAATATCGACGAAAATCCCCTATTCCTCTCCCCCATTCACTTTTTCGACTAAAATCTTGGCCACCCATGTCATTTTTCGGCAAGAAGTCTAGCAAGGTCACTATTTTCAAGGGTTTTGGCATGGTTTTCAGTTTCCTTTGCTTTGGTTAATTTCTTCTATCGATTGGTAAGCTTCGTGGTTAAATTTAATGCATTATTGTTGGTGAGTTTATTCTTGGTATGATCATATACTTGTTTTTACCATGAATATTCATGCCCATGTAGTGATGTAGAGACCTAAGCATGAAAACCTAGGGTTTGTATTTCTTTGAAAGTTGCTTTGAATCAAGCCTTGTTCAAAATCCTTGAGTGGGTGGTTATAAATGTGAAAATTATTGGTCCGTAGAATGTAGTGTTTAATTTTTACGCGATCATTGTGAGGATTGTCTTCGAAATTAGAATTTAGGGGTTGTGGGTTTGTTTTATATGGCATAGCATGTTAGACTTGATTGAAAGGGTTTAAACGACTCTTGTATTTTAATGGAATGTTTAATTGACAAACATGTGAGTTCGGATATGAAATTGCCCTTGGTTTTGACCAATGTAATAAGGAACTAACTTCGATTCTTAGGGACAATGGTTGCTTTAACTTTCTGATATCATTTTGGGACTATTTGTTTGTCAAATATATCTCTTTTAATTGCCAATTCCTAAGTTTATTTGTCTTGTTTGAGCTTCTTGTAGGAAAGTGTTAGACACTACTGGTGTCTTCTGTTTTCAGCTATGAGGCCCTCCTACTACTCGTAGGCCCCCTACGAGTCGTAGTAGTCCCTCGCAGCAAGCATCAGTCACCTATGGTTTCTTCATGTTTCTCATATGAGACCCACATAAGACTCATATTACCTGTTATGACCGGTCCCGATGGTGATCTCTTTTTTGGGGTCCAGGCCAGTACTTTTCCCATCCTGTGATAAACGCTTGTTTTGTAAAGCCAGTTATGGTCGTAGTGAGGGTCTCGTAATCCTGCCAAAATTCTTTAAAATGTCTCTAGAAATAGGTACGAGGCTAGACTATGACTTGTAGGCTCCTGTACGAGTCGTAACTGCCCCTCGTATCTGAGTTCAGACTACATTTTTGTAACAAAACTTGATTCTACGAGGCCAATGTATGACTTGTGGGATAGCTTATGAGTTGCAACTGCACTCGTATCTGCAAACTTGTAATTGCATCAGAGATTTTTCTTTTATTTTGTTTTGTTTCTACATTTAAGTGGTTATGTTTCTTATTCTTTGCTTTATGATCATTGATTGGTCAAACATATTGAAGCTCACATGTTGTTATATGCTTGGTTTGCAGATATAATGCCTCCAAAAGACAAACATGCAATCCAATCATTCTAACGAAGATTGGTGGATGAATCTTCTAAGGCTGAGAGATCTAAGGGGTCTCTAGAAGTTCATAGGGTCAGAATGGCCCCCGAGGCTAATATACCTTAGACCCAGGCACGCGTAGCTCAACAACCGATGGAAATTAGCAGTTCCTCCCAGTATGAAGAGGAGGAACAGCAGGGTAATAAAGATGGGTCTGAGAGAAGCCTACCACAGATGACCCACACACACTCAGGGTCAGAGTCGAAATCTGAGGGCACCTTCTAGACCTAGCAGGAAGAACCCAGTCACAGCCCCCAGTTGACCATAGATAGTGTGTCCCAGGGATGAAGGAAATATATGACCAGGGGTTAGAGCCCAAGGGACAGGGCAAGCCAGTGTGACAATTTCATAAGGAGTCTAAACTGAACGACTCAGGGTTAAATAAGGTGCCCAGATTAGATGAGTAGATAGAAAGCCACATAGACCACACAGCAGCTGGGCAAGTATACCCCTTACATAGTCAGTGAGTTTTATGCAGCGTATCTTACTACACTCCATCGAGGGTTACTGAAGAACAAGAACCCAATTGAGCCGCCGCGATTATGGGTGGTTCCAGTCCGGGGTAGTAGAGTTCTTATTTCGAAGGAGACTATTTGACGGTTCAAGTTTGGGCATAGGACAATTGCAGATTTTGCTGATGCATAGGACACACGAGTGTACCTATGAGTCGTAGCCCAAGATACGAGTCATGGGTAGTAAGAAACAGAGACTAAAATATCAAAAATCTGCCAAGTGGAGGCCAACCCTACGAGGCCACCGTACGAGTCGTAGGTCTCACGACGACTCATATAGGTATACTCGCACCAGGAATCAGAGAGCCAGAACTTTGGATCAGTAACTGAAGGGCTAGACCATGGGAGAAGCATATGAGTCATAGACCACTAGTGGATCATACTAGTTGAGTCCAAGATACCAAGAACCTGATACGAGACCGCGATTACGACTCGTAGGTCACTCTACGAGTCATACTTGTGAGGCGTACCAACTGCCAGCTGTCTTTTCTATGTAATTTTTAGGGTTATTTTGTAAACATTATAAATATTCTAAGTTAGGGTTTTATTAGGGAGATTCGAAATTGAGAAGAGAAGATCATCTTTGAATATACTCTCAAGGAGATTTTTAGGGTTTTAGTTCAGTTATCATTTTCTATTGGAGAACCCAATTTTGGGGATTGCAAATATTGCTTTGTGTATATTATCAATCTATCAAGCTTGTGGTTTGCAACTAATGGTGTCTTCAATCTTCATTGCTTTGGGTAAAATTCTCAATCATGTGTTATCTTTGCATTTTTGTTGGTTTTACCTTAGCCATGAGTAGCTAAGTACCCACAACTTGGGGTTGTGGGAACCATAGGTATTTGACTTGAGATGACCTAGGTTAGTACATTTCTATAATTGGGGTTTAGCATGTATTTTCTATTTCTCTTTGTTATAATTATTGTTTGGTAGTGGCCAACACCAAACCCCACCTATTATCATGATCCTAACTATGGTAGTGACGAATAGGAAAAGAGAAATGGATGACAGAATTCGATTAATGTGTTCTCGTCTAATCAACCAAACCTGACCAAGGGGAGGTTGACTGGGACAATAGGTAACGGTTAGTTGGCACGCCATGGTTGCTGACCAAGTGCTATGGTGAAATTCGACCTTCACCTTCACAAGAGTGCTAGAAGAACCTAAGTTACCATCCTACATATGAATATCTAATTGTAGTTATATTATCTAGGTTAATCGAGTCAACGAACCATGAAGAACGAAATTCACAAGTTGTCCCTAAAATTGAGTGTTTTCCCGTATAGTTGTATATGTTTATTTTACTTTGTTTTTGAATTACAAACCCACCGCCCTCTGGAGATTTCAGTTATAGATACTTCAAATGACTGAAAGTGAATTTTAGTAGTCAAGCCTTATATTCCCTATGGATTCGATCCTAACCTTTGGTTAGATTAATTGCTGACCGCGACCACTTTATTGTTAGAGCATGAACATCATCACATATATATGTATAAATTTGAAAGACTAGTATAAATTATGAAACCATGGTTTGTAACTTTATATTTTGGCTTGTTTAGTTAAATTTAAGTCGGCGAGCTTGTTTCCATATTAAAATACAAGTTTTCAACTTGCTACAACAGTATGGTCAATATATGAATATCTCGCAAGCTAGTAGTTTAAATTACTTGCAAGGTACTTACGCCAAATACTTGAGGTAGAAATCAACTAAACAACCTTTAGAAATAAATTTTATACCTTTAACTATTTTGAATTCATTACTTAAATATGAGTAATATGTCACGTGTTAAATTCATCATATGTTAGTAAGTTTTATGTAAGCTCAGAGCATACAGAAGTGGCATCCTCCTGCGAAGGTTGCCACAAGTGTTGCTCACTTGTACAAAAGTGGAATCCTCCCATGATGGTTTCCACATATGTTCCTTATTGCATTGCACCCCGAAGACTTAGTACATTCCAAGTACTAATGCATATGTTTTGCCTACATTATCTAACCATGTAGGGACTAGAGCTTCTATTCATCCTCCTCCACGTGGTTAGCCAGATCGTTTGCAAATTGCTATTGGTGAGTCCTCTACTCTGGGAACAACATCCACTTTACTTTCATGCTTTGTTAAGACTTATCTATTTTAGACCTTCTTTTATCTTTTGAGGGTAAGAAAGGGAGATATCTTGGCTTCCATTCCACTCATACTAGAGGTAATGTTTTGGATATGGAATTTTATCTGTCGATCTTGACTCGTATTATCTTTATGTAATTGTGATGACTTCCCTTAGTCCCATTTCCCTTCTGTGCTTGTTGTATGTCGATGGATGTGATGGAAGTTCCTGTCCCTAAGTACCCCATAGCGTGAGTCATAGTTACCCGCCCCTTATACTTATTTGCTACATGATTCATGTTTATCCTCTTCCCTACATCATCCACATAGCGTGAGTCCAAAGTCTCGTTTCCCTTAGAAATTAAGTGCTATGTTTTTATTAATCCTTTATTTCTTCCATGAAACAAAGGATGTGCTATGTATGCTTAAAAGGCTTGTTTAAGGACCCCTTCTTTCCTATTTGCCATGTCAATTCTAGGCCCTACGCTTGGGTCATGACAAAGACTCTCCATCCTAGAATCCTTTCGAGTTAAAGCACCTACCACCATATTGTCCTTCCTCGGGTGATATAAAAATTGTGAATCATAATATTTTAGAAGCTCAATCCACACCCTTTGTTTCAAATTCAGGTCCTTTTGACTGAATGTGCACTGTAGGCTATGATAATTAATGAAAATGTCACATTGAACATCATAAAGATAGTGTCTCTATAGCTTCAATACAAACATAATCACCGCCAACTCTAAGTCATGGGTGGTATAGTTCTTCTCATGAGCCTTCAACTGTCTAGAAGCATAAGTTATCATGTTCCCCTTTTTCATCAACACTCCACCCAACCAACCCAGATGCATCACAATAGACTATGAAATCAACACCCTCCTCTAGCAATGTCAAAATAGGAGTTGTAGTCAAAAGATATTTGAGATTTTGGATGCTCTCCTTACACTCATCTGACCGCAAGAATGGAACATTTTTACCAAGTGAGCCTGGTTAATGAGGTTGCTATAAAAGAAAAGCCCTAGAAAAATCGCCTATAATAACCAGATAGACCTAGTAAACTATGAATCTCAATGGCTGAAGCAGGTTTAGTCTATCCCTAAACGACCTCAATCTTTGTAAGATCAACCCGAATACCCTCTTCATACACAATATGACCTAGGAATACTACCAAACTTAGCTAGAACTCACACTTAGAGAACTTGGCATATAACCTCTCTTCTCTAAGTCACTGAATTACAACCATCAAGTATTTCTCTTGATCCTCTTTAGTTTTGGAGTAGATCAAGAATCAAATATTGTTTTCATGATTCACACAGCCAGGTGCTCATTGAGCCGGTCCTCGGTGTCTAAAATCATCTCAAAGGTTAAGTGAACTTACTTTCAGTTTAAGTCATCCATTCTGCTCCTATCTAAAGTGATGCTAGGCCATTTACAATAACGTTTTCCTTTTCTTTCTTCTTCTTTAGGTATCTTATGTCCAGGCTTATTCTGATTCACATGCTATGGCATTCGTAGCATCAATTCCTCGCATTCCTCCTATTAATAAGGTAAAAATCATCGATGAAAACAATAACAAAGGAATTAAAATATGGTTGAAATACACCATTCATCAACTCCATAAATGCAGCCAGGGAATTAGTCATCCCAAAGGACATCACAAGTGTCATGACCCAAGCCTAGGGCCTAGATCTGACAAAACGAATAAGAATCCAAAGGGGATCCCAAATGAGCCTCTTAAGCATGCATAGCACATCCTTGGTTTGGTAGAAGTATAGAAAGAGAAATAAACATATAACACATAAATTCTAAGTGGAAATGGGGCTTTGGGCTCACACTGTGGGGATGTTACGGGAAACTTTAATCATATAGCAAATTAGTCTAAGGGATGAGTAAGTATGAGTCACGCTATAAGGGCATTTAGGGACTTGGGGCTTCAATCACATCCATCTACATATAACAAGCATGGAAGGGCAAAGGGACTAAGGAAAGTCTTCACGATTACATAAAGATAATAGGAGTTAAGCTTGATATATAAACATCTATATCCAACAACACCTCTAGTATGAGTGGAACAAGGGCCAAGACATCTCCCGGCCTCACCCTCAAAAGATAAAAGTCTAACATAGGCAAGTCTTGGCAAAAGCACGAAAGTAAAGTAGATGTTGTCCTCGATGTGGAGGACTCACCAATTGTAGTCTTCAAAGGACTTGACTAGCTATACGAAGGAGGACAATGAATAGGAGCTCTGGTCCCTACATGGTTAGATCATGTAGGCAAAAAAATATGCATTAATACTTGGAACATACTAAGTATGTGGAGTGCAATGCAAGAACATAAGTCATAATAGTCAAGATGCATAATCATAACCAAGAGACATAAGTTGGATATGATTTGTATGATCAATGCTTAATTTAAAACATGCACAGAAACAATCAAACATCCATAATATATATCATACATATATGGTTGGATACCCTAACCGACATATAAGAACAAGCGAGTTACTACATGGAATTCTGATGTTCACTCCACACAAAATGAAGGAGTGGTCTACTTGCCAAGGTAAATCCAGCATGACCCCACAAAGTGGATAACTTGTCCTAGTTGGATCAACTAGTAAAATCCATTTAGGAAAATAATATAAACCTATGATGGCACATAGTGAAGCGACTACGACTTTATAATAGGACCCCTTTGGTCGAGCCCCCACCTTAAGCCTCTTTTGGTACTAAGTCTTGACCCACGTAATACTTGAAAAAATCATAACTTGCATAACTTGTAAAAACATGATAACATGGATGAGTAGCTTGTGCATATACTTGACCCCTACACATGGCATACACTTTGTACTAGAGGGTAAAAACATTTCATAAACTTAACCCCTTCTAGTAGATATTGCATAACACATGAGGGTAGAGATGGTAGAATGTTTGACCCCTTCTAGTTTGATTTAGTTAGTACATGAGGGTAAAATAGTTATCATGCTTGACCCCATTATGTAGACATTATTTACCCATAGGAGGGTAGGATATATAGTATTAGGGCTCAAAAAATTTACTTACAAATCACAGAAACTTCTCAAGAGTTCATTACATGCTTAGGAGCCCATACTTTATCATAACACGCTTGTCTTGTAATTCATGAAATAGTCATTCATTCACATAAAAATCTCGTCCCGTAAATTTAGTCAAACATGGTGGGTATATGCACATGTACTTAAAATCATGCATTTCAAGAGTATAACAAAAGAGAGGAGTAAAACCAACTCATTTTAAAGTTAACCCACCAATATTGTAGTAAAATCCTTATTTCGGGCATCATGAAAACCAATTAAAATCCATAAGTTCTTTCATAACCTTTCATAGCATCATAGAGTACGTCACTTTAATATCATAAAATCCATCACAATGTCAAACCCCAATTATATTTAAGCATAATTAAATCATTACTTGAAGAACTCAAATAGAAATCATGTATACAATGCATAATAATATCACCATATGCAAGAGTTCATAAATACCTATAAAAATCCATAAATTTCATGTAGTTGGAGAGGAGGAATGGCTAGACTTATGGGAAGAAAGGTTTTCACAATCAAACCACATATCTTGGTGTGATTTTGAAGAAGGGAAATATGATTTGAAGATGTAAAATCTGAAACCCTAGCTTGTCCTCACACTTGATTGCCCTGAGAGAGTTTGAGAGAGTTTAGAGACTTAGAGTTTTTGAGGAATGAAAAGAAGTGAGGGTGTGAAGGTGTATAAGTCTGAAAAAGGGGTGTTAATGAGACCTTAAACGGTGTAGTTTCACACTTAGGAAAATAAGAAAGGTCAGATTTTCCCCTATTAAAACTAGCGTGGCAGGTTTACGAGACTCCATTTATGGGCCATAGATGGGGTTTCGTCTGATAGACTTTCAGAGACCCCTTTACTTTGACTCCCATTCTATGAAACTATCTATGACTCATAGAAGACTTTACAGGTCACCGGATAAGTCATAAATTGAACTCCTAAAAGATCTCAAATTTAGTCAAGTCTGCCTAGGTTCTACGAACTCACTTTATGAGTCGTATTCCAACTTACAACCTGTAAACCCCTTTGGAAAACCTTAGAGTTTCTAGAATTCCCAAGCTTAGTTCTTTAATCTCTCCTAAATCTCATAGATAGGGTCTTACAATATCTCCCCTTAGAAAATTCATCCCTGAATGTGTTAAGGAACAGATTCATGCACCATATGTGAAAATGCAACACATGCACCATTTAAAATCTTTATACCATGTTTCAAATAGCACTTATAATATAACTATAAAATCACATAAACATGCATAAATGTCATGAGAATGGAACGCAAGGAGAGGAGTTCCTAATATAGGAAAATCGTATTACCTCAAGCCTGATCATAATGGAAGAGATAGGGATATCGCTTCTTCATATTGGCTTCAGCTTCCCATGTGGCACTTTTGACTTGTTGATTCCTCCAAAGGACTTTGACGGGCACCACATCTTTGTTTCTCAACCTCTTCACCTATTAATTTCCACTGAGGCTCCTCATAAGTCAAGTTATCTTCTACAACACCCACAACATCCAAGGGTACTATAGAACTTGGGTCACCTACACACATCCTCAACATAGACACATGGAAGACTAGATAGACCATACTCATCTTCCGTAGGCAATTGTAATTATAGGCAACTTTACCAAGTCCCTTCACAATTCTGTGAGGACGTACAAACCTTGGGGTCAACTTTCCCCTTTTGCTAAATCGAACCACACCCATTATGGGTAAGACTTTCAAATGCACCGAATCACCAACATCAAACTCAAGATCTCTCTTTCTTGCATCGGAGTAGGACCTTTGTCTACTTTGAGTCATCTTAAATTTATATCTTATCATCCTCAATTTTTCTAAAGCCTCCATGATCAAATCTGATCCTAATAAGGCATGTTACCCCACATCAAACCACCCAATCGGGTACCTACATCGCCTACCATAAAGAGTTTCAAAGGGAGTCATTTCAATGCTAGAATCATAGGTATTGTTGTAAGAAAACTCAATGAGCGAAAGATATTCATCCCAACTACCCTTGAACTCCAAAACACAAGCCCTAAGCATATCCTCAAAAATTTGAATGGTCCTTTCGGCTTGCCCGTCCATTTGAGGATGAAACGTCGTGTTAAGCTTAACTTTGGTACAAAGTCCCTTTTAGAAGGACCTCCAAAAGTGAGAAGTAAATTGAGCACCACGATTCAAAATAATAAGCAATGATACCCTATGTCACTTAACCAACTCACAAATATATATATCTTGGCATAATCTTTGGCACCATAAGTTATTTTAACCAGTAGGAAGTGAGTTGATTTTGTCATTCTATCAACAATAAACCAAATAGAATCAAAGTGTTTTCTAGTCTTTGGTAACCCAATCAAAAAATCCATATTGAACTCTTCAAACTTCCAAGTAGGGATTTCTATGTCTTGGGCTAGGCCACTTGGTGTTTCATGTTCAGCTTTGACTTGTTGGCAATTGTGACTACCGGCTACAAACTTCGCGATATCTCTCTTCATACCACCCCACCAACATCCCTACCTTAAGTCCCTATACATCTTTGTAGAACCAAGATGAATAAAGTAGGATGAATTATGTGTACTTGCAAAATCAAATTCCTTAACCCATTAACGTTAGGCACACACAACCTACCTTGGCATCTAAGGACGCCATCTTCCCCTTGGCAGAAGATCTCCACTTTTCTATCCTTCACCGATAACTTTAATTCTAGAAAGATGGGGTCAAGGTCTTGTTTGGACTTGACCGTTTCAATCAAAGAAGACTTGGAACGATCAATAACCACCACACCTCTATTTTCAACCTAATTCAACCAAATTTCTAAAATTGCTAACCGGTGAACTTCTCTAGCTAATTCCTTGTTACCATCATCAATATGAGATACACTTTACATGGACACCCTACTTAGAGCATCAGCCACGACATTAGCTTTGTCATGCTGATAGGGCACACTCATGTCATAATTCTTAAGGAGTTCTAACCACGTTTTTTGCCTCAAATTAAGATCCCTTTGGGTGAACACATGTTAGAGACTCTTGTGGAACATGAATACATCTACATGAACCCTATACAAATAATGATGCTATATTTTCAAAGCAAACACCATGGCCGCTAACTCAAGATAATGGGTGGGATAATTACGTTCATGCACCTTTCATTGTCGAGAGGCATATGCTATGACCTTGCCACTTTGCATCAATGCACATCCCAAACCAACCCTTGAAGCATCATAATAAACCAGAAACCCTTCCAACCCTTTCGGTAGAGCCAAAATAATAACGGATGTAAGCTTATCCTTCAAAGTTTGAAAACGCCTTTCACATTCATCGGTCCAAATAAATTTCACCTTCTTTTGAGTCAATTTTGTCAAAGGGGAAGCAATTGAGGAAAAACCATTCACAAACCTCTGGTAATACCCCGCTGAGCCCAAGAAACTCATAATATTCGTGGGAATCAAGGGGCTTAGGCTAATTTTTAATCACTTCCATCTTCTTAGGGTCCAGTTTAATTCTATCACCCGATACCACATGCCGCAGGAATGCAACTTCCTTCAACCAAAATTCCAATTTATCAAATTTAGCAAACAACCTCTCATCCCTTAAAGTTGGCAACACTACCTTCAATGTTTCACATGTTTTTCTTCACTTTAGGAGTAAACCAAAATATCATCAATGAATACACAACAAACATGTCAATGTAGGGTTTAAAGACCCTATTCATGAGATCCATAAATATCACTAGAGAAATAGTTAACTCGAAGGACATTACCACAAACTCAAAATTCTTATATCTTGTCTGAAAAGTCATCTTGGGAATATCACACTCCTTTACCCTCATTTGATGGTATCCGGACCAAAGATCAATCTTAGAAAAATAACTAGCCCCTTGTAGTTGATCAATAGGTCATCTATCCTTGGCAAGAGATAATTGTTCTTTATTGTAACCTTATTGAGTTACTTGTAATCGATTCACATGCTAAGTAAGCTATCTTTCTTCCCTACAAATAACACTGGTGCACCCCAAGGTGACTTACTACGCCTTATAAAACCCTTTTTTAATAAATCATTCAATTGATCCTTCAACACCTTTAGCTCCACTTGGGTCATACGGTAAGGAAGAATGGAAATGGGTTGAGTATCGATGAGGAAATCGATACCAAAATCTATCTCTCTTTCCTTAGGGACATTGGGAAGTTCATCGGGGAAGACATCAAGAAACTCTTTGACAACTAGAACCTACTTGATGGGAGAGACTTTAGACTCAATATCCTAAACCCTAATGAGATGGCAAATGCAACCCTGAGAAATCAATTTCTTGGCTTAAGACAAGAAATAAACCTAACCTTAAGCTCCGAATTATGACCTTCCCACTCAAAGGTGGGATTATTAAAGAATTAGAACTTAATCATACGAGTTCTACAGTCAATGTATGATATGCATGTAACCAATCCATCCCAAGAATGATATCAAAATCCACCATATCAAGTTCAACAAAATCACAAGGCAATACTTTATGCAATATAGACAGGGGTCAACCCCTATAGGCGTTTCTAGCAATAATGGACTCACCAATAGGGGTAGACACTTCAATAGGATCACACAATGATTAGAGACCCACATGAAGCTTGTTAGTAACAAAAGGTGTAACGAAAGAAAGAGTAGCACCCAGATCCATCAAAGCATATATATCATAATCATAAACCTTTAACATACCGATAATAACGTCGGGCACCTCTTCCACTCCTTGCCTCCCTTGAAAGGCATAAAACCGATTGTGGCATGGAGCACCCCCCTTGTTGGCTTCCTTGTGCCCTTTGATCAAGATGAGCACCTTTTCCTTGAGTACAACCATCATTACCCTTGTTTTGAACGTAGGGACAGTCAACAAGCTTTTGGCCTACTTTTCCACGCCCATAACAAGTATTTGAATCCCTCAATCATTTGCTACTATGTTTTCACCCATATTTTGGGCACCTTTGTGGCTCATAACTAGAAAACATAACAACAATGTCTCCTAGCTGCAAAAAAATGGCTCCCAACTGAAAATTTCTCTTGATCACTCTCTAACAGAAAGCCATTTTCCCTTTCGCAAAAAGTCAACAAAAGTCATACTGCTATTGCCACCTTGAGCCTTAGGTTTAGGCACCCTATCATTAGTGAATCTTTTGTTTAGTCAATTGGAGGACCCTTGACCTTGGAACTTGTGACCTTGTTGGAAACGACCACCTTTAATACCTTAAAAACTACCACCATACCGAGCCCTCTCGGACTCCCCACTCCTTCTCTTCTTAAGCTTCTCCCCTTTAAGTTGCTCGGCATAAGTCATGAGCTGAGACAAGTCCATATTACCCACAAACATAGCGGTGCGACATTCTTCATTCACCAAGTCGGACACCCCTGACACAAACTTATTCATCCTTTCCCTAGAGTCAGTAACTATGTGAGGAGCATATTTTGAGTGCTTGTTAAACTTAAGGGAATGCTCCCTCAGGCTCATGGATCATTGATTGAGATCCATGAACTCCATCATCTTTGCCTCTCTCAATTTAATAGAGAAGAATCGATCGAGAAAGGCGGTTTCATATTTCTCCCATGGGATGGGATCATCATTCTTCCTCTCAAGTTTCCATTGAGTAAACCAAACTCATGCAGCACCCTTGAGTTGATAGGCCACAAGTTCCTCCTTATCCTCTGAACTCACCCCCCATAATAGCGTGTACTTTGTATATCTCAATCAATGAATTCTTGAGGGTCCTCTTCTATTTTGGAGCCATGGAACTCCAAAAGGTTCATTCTTGTGAAATCTCTCACTCTTGAACCTAGGGTAGAAGCATGAAGAGCTTGGGCCCCTTGGTTCAATTGATTCAGCATGTGTAACCCCTTCTTCTTGGGGAGCTTGAGGAGCCAAATGGGTCGAGCCCTCGTCGAGTATGGGAGCTCTTTGAGCCATTCTCCTTGGTTCAGGTATGATCTATAAGACCAGAAGGCCACCTACTAGGGAAGGAAACCTTATATTAAATCTAAGGCACGACATAGATCATGAAGAAGTGAATCATTTCCTAAAATGCCTCATAGCATCCTATTCATATTCGTGGAGCGCTTCACAACTATGAACTAGACTCTACTTGACGCGGTGTGTTGGATTTCTGAGGACCATTAACAAACCTAGTGCTCTAATACCAAGCTTTTCACAACCCAAGCCTAGGGCCTAGATGTGACACGATAATTGAGAATCCGAAAGGGGATCATAAACAAGCCTCATAAGTATGCATAGCACATTCTTAGTTTTGTGGAAGCATAAAAAGAGAAATAAAGACATAACACATAAATTCTAAGGGGAAACGAGGCTTTCGACTCACTCTATGGGGATGTTATTGGGAAGAGGATCTGCGTGAATCACACAGCAAATAAGTGTAAGGGACGGGTAAGTATGACTCACACTATGGAGGCATTTAGGGACTTGGGACTCCCATCACATCCATTCACATACGAAAAGCATGGAGAGAAAAGGTACTAAGGGAAGTCTTCATAATCACATAAATATAATAGGATTCAATCTCGATATATAAACATCCATATCCAACAACACCTATAGTATGAATAGAATGGGGCCAAGATATCTCTCGGGCTCACCCTTAAAAGATAAAAGTCTAAAATGGGCAAATTTGGATAAAATCATGAATGTAAAGTAGATGTTGTCCCCGAGATGGAGGACTCACCAATAGTAGTCTTCAAAGGATCCAGCTGGCTACACGAATGAGGAGGATGAATAGGAGCTCTGGTCCCTACATGGTTAGATCATGTAGCCAAAGAAATATGTGTTAGTACTTGGAAAGTACTAAGTATATGTGGTTCAATGCAACAAACAACATAAGCCATAATAGTCAAGATGCATAATCATAACCAAGAGACATAAGTTCGATATGATTTGTGTGATTAATGCTTAATTTAAAACATGCATGAAAAAAATCAAACTTGCATAATATATATCATACATATGTGGGAGGAGTCCCTAACCAACATATAAGATCAAGTGAGCTACTACTTGGAATTCCAATTTTTGCTCCACACCAAATGAAGGAGTGGTCAACTTGCCAAGGTAAACCAAGGATGACCCCACAAAGTGAGCAACATTTCCAAGTTGGATCCACTAGTAAAGCCCATTTAGGAAAATAACATAAATCTACTGTGGCACATAGTTAAGAGACCAAGACTTTATGTAAGGACCCCTTGGGTCGAGCCCCCACCTTAAGCCTCTTTCGGTACTAAGTCTAGTCCCACGAAATACTTGAAATAATCGTAAGTTTAATCATAACCTGTATAACTTTTAAAACATGATAACATGGCATGAGTAGCTCATTCATATACTTGACCCCTACACATGGCATATACCTTGTACTAGAGAGTACAAATATTTCATAAACTTGACTCTTCTAGTAGATATTGCATTACACATGAGGGTAGAAATGGTAGTATGCTTGACCCCTTCTAGTGAGATTTAGTTAGTACATGAGGGTAAAATAGTTATCATGCTTGACCCCGTCATTTCGATATTATTTTACTTACAAACTCATTAATTATTCAAATAACCCCACCAATGTTGTGGTAAAACCTTTATTTTGGATATCATAAAAACCAACTAAAAATCCCTAAGATCTTGATAGCCTTTCACAGCATTATAGAGTACACGACTTTAATATCATAAAATCCATCACAATCTCAAACCCTAATGATATTTAAGCATAATAAAATTATTACTTGAAGAACTCAAATACAAATCATATATACAATGCATAATAATATCATCATATGCAAGAGTTCATAAATACCTATAAAAATCCATAAAGTTCATGTAGTTAGAGAGGAAGAATGGCTGGACTTGTGGGTAAAAAGGTTCCCACAATCAACCCCACATACCTTGGTGTGATTTTGAAGGAGGGACATCTGATTTGAAGATGTAAAATCCAAAACCCTAGCTTGTCCTCACACTTGATTGCCTTGAGAGAGTTTGAGAGAGTTTAGAGACTTAGGGTTTTATGGAATGATTAGAGGTGAGGGTGTGAAGGTGTATAAGGCTAAAAAAAAGTGGGTCACTGAGACCTTAAACGACATAGTTGCACACTTAGAAAAATAAGAAAGGTCAAATTTGCCCTTATTAAAAACTTATCGGACATGTCTTTAAGAACCCGTTTACGGGCAGTAGATGGGGTTTCATCTGATAGACTTTTAGAGAACCATTTTCTCTAATTCTCGTTCTATGATACAGTCTATGACTCTTAAAAGACAATATGAGTCATCTGATAAGTCGTAGTTGAACTCCTGAAAGATTCGAAGTTTCTTTCACGAACCAAGCCTGGGGCCTAGACGTGATACGGCGAATGGGAACCCGAAGAGACCCCAAAGAAGCCTCTTAACATATCATTTACACATCCTTGGTCACAGAAGCATTTAAATAACAACAAGAGAGTGCAAATAAGGGTAAAGGGACTAAGGGAAGTCTTTAATAGAATAAATCATAGAAGAGTCAAAGCTCAAGCATAATTACATTACTTGTCCAACAACACCTCTAGCATAGATAAGGCAGGGGCCAAGACACTTTCCGGGCTCGCCCTCATTGTATCAAGAGTTCAACATAAAGGAATAACATAGGCAAGAATAGCATACCTAGTGTCCCCGAACTTGAAGACTCATCAAAGCTTATCTTCAAGATGTCCAAAAACTAGCCAAGTGGAGGATGATCATAAGGAGCTCCGGTTCCGACATGGTAACATCATGTAGGCATAGAGTATGCATTAGCATGTTTTAATGTACTAAGTATGTAGGATTCAACGCATTAGGAGATAGGTAACATAGCCAAAATGCATAAACATAGGCAATGGATAAGTATATTAACAATATGGCATGCGTGATCAATGCTTGAAGTAAAACATGCTTGTATAGAACATATTACATATGTAGGAAGAGACCATCATCATAGACCAAGCAAACTATTACTTGGAATCCAAGGTATACCAACACCTTGGAAGGCGATTGAGGTACCTACCCCTCAATTGGTAGTACGGGCATGCCACCACTCCCCTTCCCCGATAAGGCGATTGAGGTATCTACCCCTCAATTGGTAGTACGGGCTTACCACCCCCTGACATGGCAATTGAGGTATCTACCCCTCCACATGGTAGTACAGGCTTACCACCCCCCAACAAGGTGATTGAGGTATATACCTATCAACATGGTAGTATGGGCATAGCACCCCCCGACAAGGTGGTTGAGGCATATCACACCCTCAACAGGATGTGGTCAACTTGCAACATTATAGATACTTTTCATGAAATCATCATATACAAACATTCCTTATCATCATAAAGTCACTTGAGTCATAAACCATATAATAGATAATCAATAACTCAAGAATCCATAACCGCATATTTTATCAAACACTTGGTGGGTGTGCAATGCTAGTTCAAAATCATGTAATTCAAGAGTGAAATCATATAAGAAAACAAAATGTGAAGCAACCCACCAACACTTTGTAACACCCTCATGCAAGATACATTGAAACCCCTCATCAAATGTCATAATAGATTATAGATTGATAGCTCAAAACATGTTTCAATAGTCCATATTTCATGAAACCCCAACATAGTTTATAGTCAAATTCATAGTAAGAGATACCCATAGGTAATTCAACTTGAAAACATGCAACTTACATAAAAAGGAAGGTTGGCCACCATGGGTGAAAGGACCCAATAGTTGAAACCCACATACCTCAAATTTGGAGATTTCCTTGATGAAGATTTGAATACGATCTTAAAGCTTGAAGGAATTTCTTGAGATCCGAAATGAGTTTGGGACACTTGAATTTGGATGAAATATTTGGCTAAGTGTTAGAGAGGGTTT
>JAABOM020109925.1:0-24459 GCA_011800125.2 Solanum clarkiae | reverse complement strand
TAAACTGTCTGCGCTTCTTTCATTTGTGAAGTAGCAGTTAGTCAATGCAACTTTCAACGCTCCTCATGGGTCATCTGAAAACAGTCGCTTTATGTTTTTAAACATAGGGGTTAGGCTGCGTACATCCGACCTCCCTCACCCCGCAATGAGCAGGAGCCTTTTGAGGCACTGGGGTATGTTGTTGTTGTTGAAGGTGAGTCTGGCTACTTGTCTTGGCCCCCACTCTTATCTATGTAGTAGATGTGTTGTTTGATATGTTATGTAATATGCTATGAGCTTGACTTTCTCTTGACTCTTGATGTTTATGTTATGGAAGTTGTCCCTTAGTCCCATTTTCGCCTATATACCATTTTGTTGTATTTTATTTCTTCCACGACCAAGGACATGTAATTATATGTTAAGAGGGCTTGCTTGGTGTCCTTTCAGGTTCCCCGTGCATCGTGTCACATCTAGGCCCTAGGCTTGGGTTGTGATAGAGGGTATACTCCCTTGCACTCATCGACCCTTGCTTTAGATTCATGAATTCCATCATTTTGGCCTCCCTTAGCTCAAGAGGGAAGAACCAGTTGAGAAACACTTCCTTAAACTCCTTCTAGAGTATCATATTTAGTCGTTCCCCTTCTCCACATTCCATTGAGTAAACCATATTTAGGCCTCTCCTTTGAGTTGGTAGGCGCCAACTCTACTTTCTCCTCCGAGTTAACTCCCATAATAGATAACACTTTCTACATTTGATCAATAAATTCTTGAGGATCCTTATCCACTTTAGACCATGGAACTCCGATGGGTTCATTCGGGTAAAATCTCTCACCTTGAGGGTAGAGTAGGAGCATGAGGGGCTTGGGCCCCTTGGTTGATTTAACTAGTCATGACTTGAGCTAACATGGAAATAGCATCCCAGAAATCTTCTTGAGACGATTTTTCTTCAGGTGTACGAGCTCTTCTTCGTCTTGGGATAGGCATGATTTAAAATAGCAAAGAACATTCGTTAGCGAAAAACCTTACCTTAACTTCTATATCACGACATAGATCAAGAAGAAGGGAAACATTTCCTAAAATGCCTCATAGCCTCTTGCTCATAGTTGAGGTGCACTTCACAAACATGAACATGAATCTAATCGACACGGTATGTTGGATGCCGAGGAGCATTAATAACCTAGTGTTCTGATACCATTTTGTCACAACTCAAGCCTAGGTCCTAGATGTGACACGGCGAATGTGAACCCGAAGGGTACCCAAACAAGCCTCTTAGCATACCATTTACACATCCTTGGTAGCGAAAGCAATTAAACAACAACAAAAGAGTATACATAGGGGTAAAGGGACTAAGGGAGGTTTAGATAACCATAAACAAACAAGAGTCAAGAACATAGCATTATTACATCACTTGTCTAACAACACCTCCAAACATAGACTTGAGCGGGGGCCAAGACACTTTTTGGGATCACCCTCATAGTATCAAAAGCCTAATATGTAGAAATAACATAAGCAAGAGTAGCATAGCTAGTGTCCTCGAACTTGAGGACTCACCAAAGCTTATCTTCAATATGTCACAACTAGCCACAAGGAGGATGATCGTGAGGGGCTCCAGTTCCTACATGGTTACATTATGTAGGCATAGAGTATACATTCGTACATTTGGATGTACTAAGTATGAAGGATGTAGTGCAACAAGAGATAGGCAACACAAACAAAATGCATATACATAAGAAATGGGTGAGTATATTAGCAATATGGCATGCATGATCACTGCTTGAAGAAAAACATATTTGTATAGAACATAATACATGTGTAGAAAGAGACCATCATCATAGACGAAGCAAAGTAGTACTTGGAATCCAGGGGATCTCACCCCTTTGAAAGGTGATTGAGGTATTTACCCCTCAATTGGTAGTACAGGCATAGCACCCCCCGACAAGGTGGCCGAGGTATATTACCATCAACATGGTAGTACAGGACTATAGCCCCCAAAAAGGTGGTCAAGGTATATACCCCTCAACATGGTAGTACGGGCCTAGCACCCCTCAACAAAGTGGTCAAGGTATGTACCCTTCAACCTGGTAGTGCGGGCCTAGCACCCCTCAACAAGGTGGTAGACGTATAGCACCCCCTCAACTAGGTATGGTCAACTTGCAACATAATAGATAATTTTCATGAAATCAAAACACTCATATATTCCTTTCATCATCATAAAGTCACTTAACTAATAAGATATGTAATAAACCTTCAATAACTCAAACACCATTAACTAGACATTTTATCAAACACTTGACGGGTGTGTAATGCCAGTTCAAAATCATGCAATTCAAGAGTGATATCATGGGAGGAAATATAATGTAAATCAACCCACTAATATTTGGTAACACCCTCATGCAAGATACACTAAAACCCCTCATCAGATCTCATTAAAAAGCATAGATTCATAGATCAAAACATGGTTAAATAGTCAACATTTTATGAAACCCCAATATAGTTCATAATCAAATTCATAATGAGAATAGAAAAATTAACTTGAAAACATGCAATTTACTTAAAAAGGAAGATTGGGCACCATGGGTGAAAAGGACCTAATGGTTGAAACCCACATACCCGAACTTTGGGAATTTTTGTGAAGAAGATTTGTATGAGAACTTGAATATTGAATGAATTCTTCGAGATCTGAAAATGAGTTGGGACATTTGATTTTCGTTGAGATATTTGGCTAACTATTAGAGAAGGTTTTGGGAAATGTCATGAATGATATGGGGTTAAAAAATGACTAAGTGTAGATGTTTTTACACATAAGGAAGCTTAGTCCCAAAACCCCAAGGCCTTGGACCAAAATGAAAAAAAATGGCAACAAAATATACTGCTCTGGGACGGCTCCGTATCACCGAGCCAAAGCGAACAGTTTTTGGAAATTTAAATTTTGGCGATATTTATTTTTCGTCACGGGTCCTCTCAAATTCTAGTTATACCTATTACCCACTCAATTTTTCTCCTGAACAAGTATATGAAGTCGAATTTTCAATATCATACATAGATTTTGAGATATATGAAAGTTACGATTATGGGCATTTTCAAGATACGTTTTCGGGAACTTTTTGTGGCGTTTCACCAAATATGCCACTATATCAAAGATCTTTGTGAGGTCTAAAACTTGCTCACTAGCGGACTATCACGATCCAAGCTTAGGTTCTAGACTTGACACTACGAATGAAAACTCGAGTGGGGTCCCAAACAAGCGTCATAAGCATGTAAGCACATCCTTAGTTTGCGGAAGCATAAGAAAAAAAACAAAATTTATAGAAAATGATATATTAGGGAAGCAGGTCTTTGGACTCACTCTATGGGGATGATATAGAGAAGAGGATGTGCATGGATCACATTGCAAAAAATTTCTAAGGAGCAGGTAAGTATGACTCATGCTAAGGGGTGATTAGGGCTTAGGACTTCCATCTCATAATAATCAATAAGCATTTAACAAGAAAGGGGAAAGACGAGAATAAGGGATGTTTTCATAACATGAAAGTGTAAGGAGTCAGGATCAATAATAAATAAACATCACAATATCTAACAACACCTATAAATTTCGAATAGTCGAGCGCCAAGATATCTCTTGGACTCATCCTCAAAAGATAGTATCAAAAAATGACTAAGTCTAAACAAGGCATGGAAGTAAGTGGAATTACGTCCCCGAATATGAAGGACTCACCAAGCAAATCTCTGATCAGAACATTGTCCCGCGTGGATGAGGAGGATGGTACGGTGCTCTAGTTCCTGCATGGTTAGATCATGCAAGCAAAAAGTATGCAATAGTACTTGAAATATACTAAGTATGCAAGGTGCAAATGCAACAAGGGATATAAGCCATATTCAACAATATTCATAATTATAGTCAACGATTGTAAGTTCAATATGCCATGCATGCTCAATGGAACGGTCAAATAATGGAAAAATGAATCATCAAATCATGTAACATACTATACATAGATGAGAAGGGACCATAAACGACATATATGCTCAAGAGAGCTACCACTTGGAATCTCGATGTTTACTCCACATTGAACATAGGAGTGGCCTACCTTGCCGGGGTTAACAAAACACTCACCTTACGGGAACACTACCCATTTTGGAGAATACCTCATAATTACCTTACGAGAACAGCACCTATTTCAGTATTCACATCTTATTAACCTTATGAGAACACCACCCATTTAGGTAGATGATTCACATATGTTGTACAGGAACACCACCAATTTTTGTCATTCATGTAGCTTAAGCTATATGGATCCATTAGCCTATTCTCAAACCAATGGTGGAAAAATAGTTGTGGGATAATGATTATCTTCCAAGGTCCCCTCGATGCTAGGTCACAATCCCAAAGAATACTATAATCATTCTTATTATCAGAATATGCAAAGAATTTTTAGTATCCTCATGGTTCATACAGTACCTCACAAAAACTAAGGTTTCATCATCTCAAAGATACGGGTTCATACCTTTTCATAGCTTCCATAATAATCTCATGATTCATAGCATACAAAATAGCCCTTCACAATTTATATTATTCGTAAATTAAATATCTTGTCATAAATCCTTTGTCAATATAAGAAGCTTCATTCATGATTTATTAAAATATGGTTGGTATGCATTCATCCTAAAAACGATGCAAGAACAACACATTTTGACATGAGGAGAGTAGCATAAATCCCTTTTTCAATTCATGAAAAATACCCCACCTTATCATAGAAAAGCAAAGTTAGGGCATAATTATACCCTCATCTGAAATCACATATTTTCCCATGAATTGTCATTTCATAATATTACACAAGGAAAAATAACATAATGCTCATCATAATATCATCATTGTTTTCTTCATAGTCATATCATGCAAAAGTTCATACAATCTTTATAAATACCCTTAACTCGGAAAAGGACTAGGAGGAGAAATGGTTGACCTAGTAAGGGAAAGGTCCTGACAATCCAAACCCACAGAACTTGTCAACTTAATGAAGAGGATACCCAACTTGGACGGGATGAAACAAAAACCCTAGCTTGTTCCTTTTCATGAAAGCTTGAAGACATGAGAGAGGCTTGGGGACTTAGAAAGTTGTAATGAGGAGGAAATGATGAGGATTAGGGGTTAAAGGGTTGATAAAGGGCTCCTTTGAAGGTCAAAATTATGTATCAAAGACATAAGATGCTAAGAAATGACCAAACTACCCCTTTTAAAAACTATCCAGACAAGTCTACGAGACCCATTTATGGGGTGTAGACCATTCTATGAGCCATAGATGGGTTTCATCCGATGGCCTTCTTTCCTAACTTTATAGACCCCTTTTTCTGTGGTCCTCCCTCTATGACATGATCTATGACTCATAGATCATTCTATAGACTGTAAAAGGTGTTTCGTCTGATAGACTCTCAGATATCCCTTTCTGATTCTCATTCTATCATAAAGTCTATGACTGATGGAGAAATTTACAAGACATCTGATGAGTCATACATTGAACTTCAGAAGATTTCAAATTTCGCCAAGTCTTCTAGGTTCCATGAATCCACTTTACGGGTCGTACTTCATCTTATGGGTCGTAAACCCTTTCTCAAAATCTTACCTTTCAAATTTTCCAAGGCCTACATTCTTGAACCTTTCATCCTCCCCATAGATGGGGTCTTACAATATATCCCCTTTGGGACCATTCATCCCCGAATGTGCCAAGGCATGCTCTAAGGAATGGATTTATGCACCACATATCAATGCACCATATACAAAATACCATGCATGCAAAATTTAAAAACATTAAACCATATTTCAAATAGTACTTACAATGCAAACCTCAAAATCACATAAATATGCATAAATATCATAGGAATGGTATGCAACAAAAGGGGGTCCTAAGATAGGAAAATCGTATTAACTCAAGCTTGATCAGAATGGAAGAGATAACGATATCTTTTCTTTATATCGGCGTCGTCTTCCCATGTGGCACTTTTTACATATTGGTTCCTCTAAAGGAGTTTGACGGAGGGTATCTCCTTGTTCATAACCTCTTTACTTGCTTATAAAATTTTTCGACTAGGACCTCCTTGTAAGTGAAGTTCTCTTCAACCTTCACCGTTTCTATGGGCACAATGGAACTAGGGTCTCCAATCCATTTCCTGAACATAGAGACATGAAAAATCTGATGAGCCATACTCTTCTCCATGGGAAACTCTAGTTCATATGCGGCCTTACCAATACATCTCAAGATCAGGTAAGGACCTATGTACCTAGGGCTTAACTTTTCCTTCTTTCCAAAGTGTACCAAACCCTTCATTGGCGAAACCCTAAAATATACCCAATCATCAACTTTGGACTCAGGGTCTCTCCTTCTAGTGTCGATGTAGGGCTTTTCTCGACTTTGAGTCGCCTTCAATCTTTCTCTTGTCATCCTCACCTTCTCCAATGCTTCCATGACTAGATTCGAAAACAAAAAAACAATCTTTCCTACTTCAAACCAACCTACTGGGGATTTACGATGCCCCCCATAAATGAGCCATCCCATTACTCGAGTGGTAGCTATTGTTGTAAGAAAACTCAATGAGAAGAAGGTGCTCCTCCCAAATACCCTTAAATTCCAAGATGCAAGGCCTAATAATGTCCTCAAGAGTTAGAATAGTATTTTGGCTTGGCCATCCATTTGCGGGTGAAAGGTCGCGCTAAGCTTTACTTTAGTGCCAAGGTCCTTTTGGAAGGACCTTGAAAAGTGCGACGTGAATTGAGGATACGATCCAAAATAATAGACAATGGAACCCCATGCAACTTACCAATTTATGAGTATACATCTTGGTGTAATCTTCGGTACTATAGGTGGTTTTAACTGGTAGGAAGTGAGATGACTTCGTCATTTTATCAATAACAACCAAAATGTAATCGAAATGCCTTCTAGTCTTTGGCAATTCAATTACAAAGACCATATTGACTTCTTCCCACATCCAAGACTAGGTAGCCTTTGATGCTCGGCCTTGACTTGTTGAAATTATGGCAACTGACATAAATTTGGCAATATCCTTCTTCATGCCACTCCACCAATACGTTTCCCTCATGTATTTATCCATTTTGGTAGAACAGGGGTGAACACAGTAAGAGGAAATATAGGCTTCTTCCAAAATCTAGTCTCATAAGTCATCAATATTGGGAATATATGACCTACCATAATACTGAAGAATGCCACCCCCTGTTGGGGAGAAAGCCTCCACTTTGTCGTCCCTTACCAATGACTTCAACTTCACCAAGGATGTTTCAAGATGTTGCTTTAACTTGACCTCTTCGACCGAAGAAGATTGTGAACCATAAACAACTATCACACCTCTATTTTCAAGTTCATTCAATCTAACTCCCAACCTAGCTAACTGATGGACCTCTTTTGCCAATTCCTTCTTGCTATCCTCAAGGTGAGGTGTATCACTCATGGACATCTGATTTAGGGCGTCATCCACCACATTAGTTTTACCTGGATGGTAATGCACACTCATGTCGTGGCTCTTAAGGAATTCTAGCCACCTTCTTTGCCTCAAATTTAAGTCTCTTTGGGTGAACACATATTGGAGACTCTTATGGTCAGTAAACACATCCACATGAACTGCATACAAATAGTGACACCATATGTTTATGGCAAATACTATGGCCACTAGTTCAAGATCGTAGGAGGGGTAGTTACGCTCATGCACCTTAAGTTGCCTAGAAGAATAAGCAATGGCTTTGCCATTTTGCATTAGAACACCCCAATCTAATTCTCGAAGCATCGCAATACACCATGAATCCCTCTAACCCTTTCGGTTAACCCAAAGTAGAAGTGGACGTAAGCTTGTCCTTCAAGGTCTTGAAACTTCTTTCAGACTCATCGGTCCATACAAATTTTGCCTCCTTTTGGGTTGATTTTGTCAAAGGAGAAGCAATTGAGAATAACCCATTTATGAACCTTGGGTAGTACCTAACAAACCTAAGAAACTCCTAATATCTGACGGAGTCAAGTGTTTGGGGCAGTTCCTTACTGCCTCTGTCTTTTTTGGATCCACCTTATTCCCATCACCAGACACTACGTGACCCAAGAATGCAGCTTCCCTCAATTTTTCACAAAAATTACATTCTTCAAATTTATCAAAGTGCCTTTCTTCCCCTAATATTTGCAACACCACCCTCAAATGTTTTGCCTACTTCTCTTCTGTCTGGGAGTAAATCAAGATGTCATCAATGAATACCTCAACAAACATATCAATGTAGGAATTAATGACCTTAATCATGAGGTCCATAAATATTTCCAGAGCGTTATTTAGGCCGAAGGACATCAATTAAAAACTCAAAATGTCTGTATTATGTCCAGAATGTCATCTTGGGAATATCGCACTGCCTTCCCCTCAATTGATGATACTCGGAACGAAAGTCAATTTTTGAGAAGTGACTAGCCCCCTGCAATTGATAAAATAGGTTATCGATCCTTGGTAATGGGTACTAGTTCTTTTATAGTGACCTTGTTGAGTTGTCGATAGTCGATGCACATTTTAAGCGAACCATCCTTCTTTATCACATAGAATACAGGTGCACTCCAAGGTGACTTGCTTTCCCTTATGAACCCCTTTTCTAATAAATCCTTTAGTTGCTCCTTTAACTCCTTTAGCTCTACTGGGGCCATTCGATTGATAGGGATGGAAATGGGTTGAGTATTAGGAAGGAGGTCTATACTAAAGCCTATTTCCCATCTGGGAGGAACATCGGGAAGTTCATTGGGAAAACATCAAGAAAAGCATTGACAACCGGTACCAATTCACTAGGAGGGCCCCTAGACCCGTCATCGCTAACCCGCACAATATCATAGATATAGCCCTTGGAAAATAATTTTTTTGCCTTAAAATAAGAGATGAATCTACCCTTAACCACCAAATCATGACCCTCCCATTCAAAGACGGGTTCACTAGGGATTTGGAATTTTACCTTACTAGTCCTACAATCAATAGTGTCATGATATGCATGTAGCCAATCCATCCCCAGAATGATATCAAAATCTACCATATCAAGTTCAACAAAGTCACAAGGAAAAACATTACATAACAAGGACACAGGACAACCCTAATAAGCTCTTTTAGTAAGAGTGGACTTAGCGACGGGGGTAGACACCTCAAAAGGTTTGCGTAACAACTCAAGAGACACATGAAGCCAGATAGCAACAAATGGAGTTTGAAAGGAAGAGTGGAACCCGGGTCCAATAAAGCATAAACATCAAGATTGCAAATATTTAACATACCGCTAACAAGATCTGGCACCTAATCCAACCCTTGTCTCCCTTGAAGAGCATAGAATTAGTTATTATCAAGGATCACCTCCTTGTCAACATCACCATGAGCACCTTTCCCTTGAGGATTACCATCCCTACCCTTGTTTCGAAAATCCATAACCTTGTGGTATATTATGTTGCACCCGACCAAGATCCAATATTTTTTTAGCATCTACCTCCATGGTTCTTGCCACATATTCCACATCTAGGAGAAATTTGAACACCATTACAACCTTGAGCCTTTGGGTTGGGAACTCTATCATTTGCAAACATTAGGTCTTGGGCATAAGAGGACCCTTGGCCTTGAAAGTTATTTCCTTTTTGGAAATGACTACCTTTAGTACCTTAGAATCAACTACCAAGTTGAGCCCTCTTGGACTCCCCCATTCTTCTCTTTCTAAGTTTCACCCCCTCAAATTGTTTGACATAGGTTATGAGCTATGATATATCTACATCCCTTATGAGCATGGCGGCATGGTACTCCTCATTAATCAAATGGATACACCCGACACAAACTTATGCATCCTTTCCCGTGAGTCAGCAACGAACTGAGGAGAAAACTATGAGAGGTTATTGAACTTAAGAGAGTACTCTCTCATGCTCATAGATCCTTGCCTAGGATTCATGAACTCCATCAACTATTATTCTCTTAATTCAAATTGGAAGAAGCGATCAAGGAAAGCAACTTTGAATTCCTCCCATGGAATGGGTTCATCACCTACTCTCTCCATCATCCATCGATTATGCCATATTTGAGAAAGGCCCTTGAGTTGGTTGGTGTCTAGCTCCCTTTTGTCCTCCGAACATACCCCTATGATTGCCAAGACCTTATACACTTCATCAATAAATTCTTAGGGGTCTTCTTCTACATTTGAGCCATGGAATTTCGGGGGATTCATCCTTGTGAAATCCCTTACTGTTAAGGCTAGTGTAGGAGTGTTAGGAGCTTGAGCCCCATGATCGGCCATGGCTCTGGCCAAGAGGGTGACTATATTCTGGTACTCAGCACGGGTGACCCCTTCTCTTTCTACTTGAGGAACTTGTAGGGCCAGAGGTATCTGGGCAGGAGTAGCAGCTCTTTGTGTCATGCATCTCAGCAGCATAATATAAAGAGAAAAACAGCCTCTCATTAGAGGCAGGAAACCTTATATTAAATTTAGAGTATGAAGTCAAGTATGAAGATGTGAACCATTTCCCTAAAAGGCATCATAACCTCTCACTCATAGTTGTGGCGCGCTACACAAACATGAGCAAGACTCTACTCGATATGGTGTGTTGGATTTCTAACGACGATTTATAAACCTAGTGCTCTGACACCAAGCTTTTCACGACCAAAGCCATGTGTTGGTTCAAGAGTAATTAGGCTAAAATCATGCAATTAGATAAAAAATCATATAGCAATCATGCAAATTAAATCATGTTGGATTATTTAAAAAGGAACTCATATCAATTTTAAAAAGCCCTAATCATCATATACTTAAAATCATTCATGGAAAAACCATCCTTCTCATGTAAATGGCATCAATCCTCATTAGGATTGATAAATAGACAATCTCGTTCACAATTAAAGAAATTGAGTAGAAGTAGGAAGACCCATACAATTTAAGCAATTGAAATTAGGTAGAAATTGAGAATTTTTTAAGGCGTTCCATATAATGAAGGGTTCTATTGATGAAAATTCACATGCTTTAAGTGATTTCCTCGAAAACTTGAAGAAAAATGGAGGATTTTGCTTGACTAGATCTTCCATGGAGTTTTTACTTGGAGGAGAAGTAATCCATAGAGTATAGTTTTAGAGGGAGAATTTCTGTAATGTGCAAATTATGAAAGAATGGGTTAATTTGGGGTTTAAAGGTAATTTATAAGATGGATTTTAGTGCCAAAAATGTCCAAAATCACTTAAATGAACTTTGGGAAAAGTCTAAGGCTTTCTTACTTAATTTAGGAATTTTAAGGAAAAATTTGAACTGTCATCAAACAAGTCCAGGACATTGTCATGATCCAAGCCTGGGGCCTGGGTGTAACATGGCGAATGGGAATCCAAAAGTCCCCAAGTAAGCCTCATAACATCCATTTACATGTCATCAATTTGATAGCACAATTCAAATACTATAAAGTGATACTAAGTGATAGGGGCTTAGGATTCAAGCTATGGGACAAGGGGGTATGGGACTCATTGTCACATAATCACAACAGAATAAGTAAGTGGAAGAGACGGGATCTCAGGACTCAAGCAATAGGGATAGAGAAAATGGGACTTGCAATCGCACATTGATCATCAGGCAATTCTAAGGGATAGGATCATATGAATCAAGCTCTGGGAATAGGGACTTAGGAATTTCATCATCCCATCATCACATCATAACAACATCAACATAAGATAAAACATAAGCGTAGCCTCCATAAGCATCAAACATATCAAGCATCATAGAGTTACATAATGTACAATTATCACTCTAAATCATAAAAAGAATGAGGGCCAAAGCATGTCCCAGACTCACCCCTCAAAGTATTTAAGACATAAAATAGCCATAACACAAAACAGGTGACAGAAGGTTGGTCTTGTCCTTGGAATAAATAACTCAGCACAAGCACACTTCCACAGATTGTATCTCGCCATGAAGTGGTGGATAAGGAAAGTCTCTGATCCCTACATGGTTAGATCACATAGGAAAAAGTATGAATTAGGACGTTTGGATGTACTAAGATGCGGGCACGCTATACATATGAACATGATAACCTGCATTTCAATGTGACATGACAAGGCACATATGTATATATAAAGAATTATATAGGAAATAATGTGATAATAATATTCCTCAAATCCATGATGCATGAATGTCATAATATATAAACATAGCGAGAACGGGACCTTAACCGATATATAAAACCATGTAAGTCATTACATGGAATCCTAATATTCACTATACCCATAGAAAGAGTGATCTACTTGTCAAAGATGGACCATACTCCTCCTTAACGGAATACCACCCATTTCAGAGAAGTAACCTCACTTTCTGAAAATGCCACCCATTTCAGAGAAGTAACCCCATATTACGAGAACACCACCCATATCAGAAAGGATTTTACACGAACATAATCATCCACAAAAGGGCATAAATATAAATCTATGCTGGCACGTACTTATGAGAAGGAGACTTTATATAAGGACCCCATGGGTCAAGCCCCTACCTCCAATCTCATTTTTTGCTAAGTCATCATCCACGAGAATATGTGTATATATATATATGTACATGCTTGAAAAAGGAGCATAAGTCATTTCAAATAGTAATCATGCATACTTAGGCTTAAGAGTCAAATCACAATTAGTAATCATACATACTTGATCTTAAAAGCCGAATCATACTTAAATCAATGATTACATAAGAATAGCTCCTTCATACTTGAACATGATGGTGTATGTCACGAATCGAACCTAGGGCCTAGGTGTGACATGGAGAGTGAGAACCTAAAGATGCTCAACAAGCTTCTTAGATCATACATACACTTCATAGGTTCAAATAATATATAATAGATGAGTGAGTATATGAAATAGAGAGTAGGACTAAGGGATAAATCATAGCTAAAAGCAGAAGCTCAACTTAATAGTTCAAAACATAATTAAAGTGAAGTAGTAGTCCAAACACTCCTATAAACAAAAGACAATAAACAAAGCCAAAAATACAAGTTTGTAGCCCTCAATATAAAGTAATAGAAGAAAATGCATAGTGTGTCTGAAATATAAAAAGTAATGCTAGAAGATAAGGGCTCCTTTCCTAGTGAATGGGGACTTCACCAAAAGCTCAAAGTCATCACAATCAATCTAACCATGACAAGGATGATAAGGTAGATTACATCTCCCTATATGATTATAAGCATGTACAGAAAATATGGTTAGTGCTTTGGAATGTAGTAATCTGCAACGAAATCAATTAAATATATTGCCAGATAATATATACCATATATGCTAGGTTTCTAAAGCTTTGAAAATATAACCAGTTTCAAAATAAAGCATAAAATAACGCTATAGTAATGCAAAAGAATCACATGAGCAAATAGAGGTGGAGATAAGACCGTAACCAGCAAAACCATCTGAGCTATAATATGAAATACCAATGTTATACACTGCACTGGCTAAAGAGTGAGCCTACTTGCCATAGTAAACTCCAAAAACATAAATACTAGGTGAATACACTAGTCAAATGGACTAAAAGGAATAATCAAAATACCTTGTGGTGGCACGTAGTTATATTATTAGAAGTTTTATATATGATCCCTTAGGACGAGTCCCACTCCTAACAAATTCAGTGGTAAGTCAAAATCCCATAGAAACAGACAATGCAGAATTAAAATAATCAAAACTCAACGTACTTCAGAAAGTATTAGTTTGTCTAAGAAATATCAATTTGTAATTAAGAGTAGCTCCATAAAACATATGTAGAATGATTCAGATGGGTCTAGAGTCAGCCAGTGTCAATTCAAACTTACAGTGTTTGTCCTTACACAAAAACATATATGCAAGATCATGCCATAAGGCCAATATTTGAAATTTATAAATCAACTTGCTTCATATTTGGTGTTTACCAAATCACCTTTAAATCATGTAATTGAATCATAAGCAAGCTTAAAATAATTAATTAAGCAATATGGGGTCAAAATCATATTAATCCATAAGAGAATTCCAACTTTAAAAGTATAGATTAAGTTAAACCATGAAAATTTATAATGCTTGAATTAAATTATATAAAAACTTAATAATATTCCTAAATAATCATAAGAATGCATGAATAACCATAATATAAGAACATATCAATGAATATGCAATTACCCATGAATGAATGATTGAAAATTTGTAATAAAAATTTTGTTATCGAAGAAGACTTCTTTGTTGAAAAGAAACCAAGAATCAAACCCACATACCTTTAAGCCTTGAATAGAAGATTGAATGAAGTTTGAGCTTGAACTTGGTGATTCTTGAAAGATTCTTCACTTGAACCTTTAGAGAAGACTTTAGAGGGTTTTTAAGTATTGGGAATTTAATCATTTTATTGAGAGAGGGTTGGGAGCGTTGATTATATTAATATATGTATAGGGTAAAAGCGTCCAAAACTCCCTTAGGATGCTGAAAATGCATTGGAGAAATGACCGAAAAGTCGCCACTTAAGACCAAAAAGAATTCTTGGATGAAACCCTCCAAGAAGACCATCTACGACCAATTAATAACACCTTTGTTCATAGTATTGGCCGTAATAAGCAGGCAACCTGATAGAGGTTCACTAAAATAAGAGTAAATTGTTAATCCGAACTCCGAATGAGGTAAGATCAGTAGAGCTGGAAAGGTAATTCAAAGATCTTTTGTTTGGTAGATTTTAGAATAATAATTCATTATGTGCTAAAAGATATAATCATTTGAAGATGACACATATATGAACTCATGCAAGAACTTAGTCGATTAGAATCGTTTTAGCTTGGCTTGATGGGGAAGGGCCTTGGAATTGCAAGACGGGTCATGGAGGGGCTAGCTAAGACTGTTACGGGCGTATGGGAATAGGAAAGGTTGAAAATACCCTTAATGAATCCAATAGTCCAAACCACAAGAGTGCAGTTTAGGGGCTATAGTTCAAACTATGACTCGTGACTTGGCTCATAGAACGTATGCCACCAAAAGTTGAACCACTAGAATTGGAACTTTATGACCACAAACATGTAGGACGACCCATCATTCACTGCAAAGGATGTAAGTTGTCAAGACACAAGCATAGGGCTTAGATGTGACATGGTGGATGGGAACCCCATGGGATTCCCAAACATGCATCTTAAGCATACATAACACATCCTTGGTTTGACAGAAGCAATAAAGGATTAATAAACATGTAGCATATAATTTCTAAGTGAAATGAGGCTTTGGACTCATGCTATAGGGATATTGTAGGGGATAGTATAAACATGAATCATATATAAAATAGATCTATGGGGCAGGCATGTATGACTCAAGCTATGGGACATTTAGTGACTTGGGACTTCCATCACGTCCATCAACATACAAGAAGTATGGAAGGGAAATGGGACTAAGGGAAATCTTCACAATTAAATAAAGATAATAAGAGTCAATCTCGATACATAACTTCCATAACCAACAACACCTCTAGTATTAGTGAAACAGGGGCCAAGACATCTCTCGGGATAACCCTCAAAAGATGAAAGAAGGTATAAAATAGATAAGTCTTAACGAAGCATGAAAGTAAAGTGGATATTGTCCCCAGAGTGAAGGACTCACCAATAACAATCTTTGAACGATTCGGTTAACCACGTGAAGGAGGAGGATAAATAGGATCTTTGGTCCATACATGGTGCGATCATGTAGGGAAAAGTATGTGTTAGTACTTGGAATGTACTAAGTACGTGGGGTGTAATGCAATAAGGATCATAAGCCATAACAAGCAAGATGCATAATCCTAATCAATAAACATAAGCTAATTATGACATGTATAATCAATGCTTAAGTTAAATCATGTGTGAACATAAAACAAATTTTATAATATATCATACATATGTGAGAGGACACCCTAACCAACATATAAGACCATGCAAGCTACTACTTGGAATCGCAATGTTCACTCCACACCGAATGAAGGAGTGGTCTACTTGCCGAGGTAAACCAAACTTGACTCCACATAGTGCGTAACTTATCCTACATGGATCCAATAGTAAAAGGCTATTTAGGGAAATAATATAAACCTATGGTAGGACAAAGTTAAGAGACCAATACTTTATATAAGGACCCCTTGGGTCGAGCCACCACCTTAAGCCTCTTCAGCGCTAAGTCTGATCCCACAGAATACGTGAAATAATCATTAACTTAATCATAACTTGAATGACTTGTAAATAACATGTTAACATTCCATTAGAAGCTTATTCAAATACTTAACCTCTACACGTGACATATACCTTTTACTAGAGGGTAAAAATAATGCATCGGTTTGACCCCTTCTCGTAGGCATCACATTACATATGAGGGTAGAGATTATAATATGCTTGACCCCTTTTCGTGAGACTTGGTACATGAGGGTAAAATAGTGTTAAGCTTGATCCCTCCGTGTAGACATTATTTACTCACAAGAGGATAAAAATATAAAATAAGGGCTTAACATTTTCCTTGCAAATCATAGAAACTTTTCATGAGAGTTTAACACATCATAACATGCTTGTCTTGTAATTCATGCAATAATCTTTCATCAAAATAAAAAACCTTGTCAAGGAAATTTGGTCAAACATGGTGGGTTTATGCTCATGTACTCAAAATCATGCAATTCAAGAGTATGAGACAAGAGAGAAGTAAAATCAACTCATTTAAAGTTATTCAAGTCAGCCCACCATTGTAATAGTAAAACCCTTGTTTTGAATATCATGGAAACCAACTAAAACCCATAAGTTCCTTTATAACTTTTCATGGAATCGTAGAGAGCATAACTTTAATATCATACAAATTCATCATAAAGTCAAACCCCAACAATATTTTTGCATAAATCATCATTTCTTGAAGAACCCAAATAAAAATTATGTGTGCAATGCATAATAATATCATCATGAGGAAGAGTTCATAAATACCCATAAAATAATCCATAAATCTATGTAGTTTGAGAAAAACGTTGGTTGGGCTTATGAGAAGGAAGGTTCCTACAATCAAACCCACATAACCTTGTGTTAAGGGACAAAAAACCTTGGAAAATGATGAGAAATCTTGAACACTAGCTTGCACCTTCTTGCTTTAAGCCTTGAGGGAACTTGAGAGTTTTTAAGAGAGTTTAGAGGCTTAAGGGCTTTTGGGAATGAGAGGCAGTAGGATGAATAATCGTTGTACATATTGATAAGGGACATAGATGGAGTCAAAATGGCGTAGTTTTGACTTAGAAAAAGAGAAAATATCAATTTTACCCCTATTAAAATTCTAGTCGAATGGGTCTATGAGACCCCGTATATAAGGTGTAGAGAATTTTACGGACCTTAGATGGGTTTCTTCTAATGGATTTTCAGAGAGCCCTCTTCTCTAATCCTCCCTCTATGATAGGATCTACAACTCATGGATAGTTCTACGGGACGTAGATGGGGTTTTGATTGATGGCCCCTTTTCCAAACATCAGAGACATCCTTTCTCTGACTCCTACTCTATGACACCCACTTCATGGGTTGTACTCTGCCTTACGAGCCTTAAAACTCCTTCCTAGACATCAACCGTTCAAATTTTGCAACCTTTTTTCTTGCATCTCTCTTACCCCCATAAGTGGGGTCTTAGATTATCTACCCCTAGGGAATACTCGTCCCTAAATGTGCTAAGGTAAGCTCTAAGAAATGAATTCATGCACAATATGCCAATGTACTATATACAAAGTGCGACACATACACCATTTAAAATCATTAAACTATGTTTGAAATAGCACTTATGATGCAACCTCAAATTCACATAAAACTTGCGTGAATGTCATGAAAATGGCATGCAAGGAGAGGAAATTTTAAAATGGGAAAATCGTATCACCTCAAGCTTCATTGCAATGGAAAAGATGGGGATATCTCTTTTTCATATCATCTTCGGCTCCCATGTGACACTTTCAACTTGTTGGATCTTCCAAAGGACTTTGACAGAAAACACATCTTTATTTCTCAACCTCTTCACTTGTCTATCAAGTATTTCCATCGGAACTTCCTCTTAAGTCAAGTTATCTTCTATAACACCTACAACATCCAAGGGTACTATAGAACTTGGATCACCTACACACTTCCTCAACAAAGACACAACGAATACCGCATAGACCATACTCATCTCTAAGGAAAACTCTAACTCATAGGAAACCTTACAATTTTTCTTCATAATTCTATAAGGCCCCACAAGTTTTGGGGTGAACTTTCCCTTCTTACGAAACCGAACCACACCCTTCATGGATGAGACCTTAAAATACACCAAATTGCTAACATCAAATTCAAGATCTATCCTTTTTGTATTAAAGTAGGACTTTTGCTAACTTTGAGCCATCTTCCATCTCTCCCTTATCAACATTAATTGTTCCAATGCCTCCACGATAAAATTTGGTGCCAATAAAGCATTTCCCCTACATCAAACCACTCAACCTAGGACCTATATCGTCTACCATATATGGCTTCAAAGGGAGCCATTCCAATGCTAGAGTGATAGCTATTGTTGTAAGCAAACTCAATGAGTGGAATATATTCGTCCCAACAACCTTTGAACTCAAAAACATAAGCACTAAGCATATCCTTCAGAGTTTGAATTGTCCTTTCGACTTGGCTGTCCGTTTGAGGATGAAACATCGTGCAAAGCTTTAACTTTTGTACCAAGGCCCTTTTTGAAGGATCTCCAAAAGAGAGAAGTGAATTGGGCACCATGATCCGAAATGATAGAACATATAACTTGACCAGCTCATGAATATATATCTTGCGATAATCTTTTTCATCATAAGTTGTTTTAGCTAGTAGAAAATGAGTCGATTTTGTCATTCTATCAACTACAACCCAAATAGAGTCAAAATGTTTCCTAGTCTTTGGAAACCCACTCACAAAATCTATATTGATCTCTTCCCATTTCCACGTACAAATTTCTCTGTCCTGAGCTAGGCGACCTGGCCTTTGATGTTTGTCTTTGAATTATTGGAAATTGTGACAATCGACTAAAATTTAGCAATATATCTTTTCATACCACTCCACCAATAAACCTCCCTTAAGTCTGTCATGACCTAGATCTACAAGCTAGACATGATACAGCGAATGGAGAATCTGAAGGAACCCCAAACAAGCCTCTTAGCATATCATACACACATTCTTGGTCGCGGAAGCAAAATAATCAACAAAATATATTTAAATAAAATGGGAAATTAGGACTAAGGGAAAGAACTTTATTAGTCCTAAAATATTTTGAGAGTCAAGCTCATAGCATAAGTACATCACTTGTTCCAACAACACCTCTAATATAGATTTGAGCAGGGGCAAAGACACTTTCCGGGTTCACCCTCATAATATCAAGAGTTCAACATAAGAAAAAGCCATCATATAGTAAGAGTTGCATAGGTAGTTTCCTCGAAATTACGCACTCACCAAAGCTTATCTTTGGGAAGGCAATCTAGCCACGTGGATCAGGATGATCAATAGGTGGTAACATTATATAGACATAGAGTATGCATTTGTATGTCTAAATGTACTAAGTAGGTCGGATGCAATGTAACAAAAGATATATAACATAATCAAAATGCATATACATAGGCAATGGGCAAGTATAATAGCAATATGACATGCATGATCAATTCTTAAAGTAAAACATGATTTGCAAATCATTCATCTTACATAGAACATAATGTATATAAGTGTGGGAAGAAACCTCAACAGACATATAAGATGTGAGCTAGTCCATTGAGTCCCAATGTCTACCTACACTGGAAGAAAGGGGGAAATCACATGCCAGAGTGAACTTCTAAATGGCTAGGTGGATCCACTAAGTCTTATGTGAACCGGGTACTCACCTCTAGTTCTTGTTCTCGAGTACTCACCGCAAGCCATTCATAATTAGGGTACTCGCCTCTTAGGGGTTTAGGTACTCCCCTCTAATTCCTTCACCTACAGTGGCATTTTGGGACTTGAGTACTCGCCTCTAGTCCACTCGGTGCTACGTCTAATTCCACAAAATACATAAAATAATTATAGCTTTAATAACTTGTAAGAAACGTGGAATACATGACACGAGTAGTTCTTAACAGCATTGACCTCAAATGTTGAGACTAACTTCAAATATAAGAATGCATCATCGTCAACATTACCCTTGAATTAACATTAAAATCAAAGGGTCACAAAAGGTAAAATCTTTGAGAAAAGAGCCTAATTCGACTTTATAACATCATCAACATTTTCATGAGTTAAACACATCTTTCAGAAGCTCAAAGTCATAACAAAGTAACTTGACTCATATATTAACAAATAGATAATCAAACATTAAGAATCCTTAGAAAGGCATTTCAGCAAACACTTTGCTGGTGTGTAATGATAGTACAAAATTATGCAATTCAAGAGTGAAAACATGTAGAAAAAACCAATGTAAATCCATCCACCAACACTTGGTAACATCCTCTAACACGATACATCAAAATCCCTCATCAAATCTCACAATAGATCTTAGATTTATATCTCAAAACATGCCTAGTTGGACAATATTTCATAAAACTCCAATGTAGTTTATAGTCATAATCCGTAATAAGTAATACCCATAAGTAAATCAACTTCAAAACCTGCATTTTATATGGAAAGGAAGGTTGGATACCATGGGTGAAAGAACCCAATGGTTGAAACCCATATACCTTAACTTTGGAGGTTTTCTTGAAGAAGATTATAATGGAGATTTGAAGCTTGAATAAAATCCTTAGATCCGGAATGAGAATGGGCACTTGGATTTTGAGTGAAATATTTGTCCAAGTGCTTGAGACAGTATTGGGGAATAACTTGTATAATATGAAGGTGAAATACGGCTTGGTATAGGTACTTTTACGAAAAGAAAGCTTAGGCCCAAGACCAAAAGCCCTTAGATCGAAATAGTAAAAATGGCAATAAAATACACAGGTTTGTGTCTACTTTGTGAAGCAGACCAAACACAGGACAAATTTATACAACTCCGCGACAGGTCCGCATCGTGGAGCTATCGCAGATATTTAGTGGAATTCAAAAATTTGTGAAATTCAACTTTTGCTGTGGGTCTTCTAAAATTTGGGTTATACCCATTTCCCACTTAATATTTCCCCCTGAACGAGAATATGAAGTCAGATTTTTTATATCATGTACAAATTTTGAGATATATGAAAATTACAATTATGGGCATTTCCGAGACACATTTTCAAGCACGTTTGAGATTGTTTCAATATCTCCCCCTTGTGAACATTTGTCCCCGAATGTCAAAGAAATGTATATAAGAGAAGTAAGCGAGATAATTTCAGGCCACAGAAGAATGCAACAACGCACTTAAACACCATTTCAAAATTCTCAACATAAGTGTCAAATCATCATGAACTTGTCAATTTAAATATTAATGTTTGAAAATAACATGAGGGCTAAAACATAAAGCTTGAAATCACGTGAAGGACTTAATTGTTATCCTAGGCTTAAATAGAGTGAAAGACGTATGAATATCACTCTTATATGATCATTTCGGCTTCCTAAATCACTCATTCGTCTTGTTGGTTCCTCCAAAGAATCATGACGGAAGTTACATCCTTGTCTCTCAACCTTCTTACTTGTCTACCCAAGATTTCTACCGGAACCCCCTCATAAGTCTAATTATCCTTCATCATACCCACACCCCTTCAAATTCACTCAAGCACCTGGGTCACCACACACCACTTTAACGTACACACAGGGAAAATCGAATGAACTATATTCGTATCCACAGGCAACTCCAATCCTTATGCAACCTTACTAATTTCTCCTCCAAACAGTGTGAGGACCTACAAACCTTAACCCAATTGTAAACCTTCAACACACATAGTCAACTTTGGTACCAAAGCCACCATCTCCCCATTGGGAGAAAACCTATACTATACCATAATTAGCAAGCAACCTCACATTCCTTAAGATTCACAATGTCACCCTCAAATGATCCACAAGCTCTTCCTACCTCCGGAAACAAACCAACAAATCATCCCTGAGGACAACCACAAACATAACAAGGTAGGGATTAAAGACCCTATTCATGAGACCTGTAGATATAGCCGGTGCACTAGCCAAACCAAAAGACTCTACCCCAAATTCAAAATATCGGCAAGGATATCAAGGACACTCATCTTCCACCATAACCGACTCTATAAGAAGGGATTTAGGCTCAATATCCCTACTCTTACAAGATGATTAATGCAATCTTTAGAGATTGATTGGACCTGAAAACAAGAAATGGACCTACCTCTTTTGCTACCACTTGACAACTTCCCACTCAAAGACGGGTTCATTAGGGAATTGGAATCCTACTATACAAGTCCTATGATTAAAGGAGACATAATATGCATGCAACTAATCCATCCAACTATGACATCAAAATCCACCACATCAAATCCAACAAGTCACAAAGCAAGACCTAATGAAATATGAACACGAAACAATACCTATGATCTTTCTACCAACAATAGACTTAACAAAAAGGGGAAAGTAGACACTAAAGGTTCACATAACAGCTCAATACACAGAAGAAGCCCACAAGCAACCAAAAAGGAATAATGAAATGAATAGTGGAACCTGGATCTATCAAAATCAAAACTTTCAACTTACCTGAGAAGTACCATGCCAAGCCGAGTGGCTCCTAGAAGGGTATGGTTGAGAACTTTAATGATTATCCATATGATCTTGAGGGACCCACGGACAATATCCACCAACACCTTCACTATGATACTTGCGGCCAGCCACCCCATCCTTTGCAACCCTCTTGTTTGGAGTATCATCGGACTCTTGATCTTGGAAGTCACCATCAACTCGAGCTCTCTTGGATCCTTCACTTCTCCTCTTTCTAAGCTTCTCCACCTCGAGTTGTTTGGCATAGGTCATGAGGCAAGACAGCTCCATATCACTTATCAACATAGTGGCATGACACTCGTCATTCACCAAAACGGCTACACCCATCAAAAACTTATTCATTCGAGACCTCTAATCATCAACCAATTGTGGAGCATACTTGGAGAGTTGGTTAAACTTGAGGGCATACTCCGTCGAACTTGAGGGAATACTCCGTCAACTCATAGACCGTTGCTTTAGATTAATAAAATCCATCATCTTGGACTCCGTTAGCTCAAAGGGAAAGAACTAGTTGAGAAATGCCTCTTTAAAATCTTCTCGAAGGATGACATTGTTGTTCCCCTTCTCCTCTTTCCATTGGGTAAACCATATTTGAGCTACCCCTTGAGTTGGTAGGCCACCATCTCCGCCTTCTCCTCTGATCTAGCCCCCATAATAGCCAACACATTGTACACCTAATCAATAAATTCTTAATGGTTCTCATCCATGTTAGACCCATGGAACTCCGATGGGTTCATGCTAGTAAAGTCTCTCACCCTTGAAGCTGGTGTAGAAGCTCGAGGAGCTGGGCCCCTTGGATCATTTGATCAATCACAGCATGACTGAACATGGTAAAAGCATCCTGAAATTCTTCATGAACCACTCTTCCATCTGAGGAGCTTGAGGAGTGGGAGGAGCTAGTGGCTCCTCGGGGATATGGGCTCTTGTTCCACTTAAAATTTTATGATGTAGAATAGCAAAGAACATTCATTAGGGGAAAACCTTGTCTTAACCTCTATAGCATGACATAGACCAAGAAGAAGGGAAACATTTCCTAGAATGCCTCATAGCCTCCTATTCATAGTTGTGGTGTGCTTCACAACCATGAATAAGACTCTAATTGACGCAATGTGTTGGATGCCAAGGACCATTAACAATCTAGTGCTTTGATACCAAGTTTGTCGTGACCCGAACCTAGGGCCTAGATGTCACATGGCGAATGGAGAAACTGAAGGAACCCCAAAGAAGCCTCTTAGCTTATCATACACATATTCTTCGTCGTGAAAGCAAGATATTCAACATAACTAATATAAATAAAAGTGGAAATTGGGATGAAGGGAAAAAGCTTTAATAGTCATAAAATATTTTGAGAGTCAAGCTGATAGCATAAGCACATTGCTTGTTCCAATAACACCTCCAACATAGATTTGAACGCGGGTAAGACACTTTCCGGGCTCACCCTCATAATATCAAGAGTTCAACATAAGTAAAAGACATCAAGTAGTCAGAGTAAAATAACTAATGTCCCTAGACTTGAGGACTCACCAAAGCTTATCTTTGGTAAGGCAATCTAGCCACGTGGAGGATGATCGATAGGTACTCCGATCCCTATATGATAACATCATGTAGGCATACAGTATGCATATGTACGTTTGAATGTACTAAGTATACAGGACGGAATGCAACAAGAGATAGGAAAAATAATCAAAATGCATATACATAGGCAATGGACAAGTATAATAACAATATGTCATGCAAGATCAATACTTAAAGTAAAACTGGCTTTGTGAATCATTCATCTTACATAGTACATAATATATATATATATGTATATATATATATATATATATATATAGATATA